>JBDJHY010191240.1:0-11837 GCA_039654485.1 Withania somnifera | reverse complement strand
AATTCTGCCCCACATTATTCCATGCAAAAAATTTCAAGTATCAAGGGTTTATTCCAAAAGATATTATCTAGGTCTACTCTGCTTTTACTAGTACACCAACCTTGAGCTCCTAAATAATCAATTTTTTTTGACAAGCTGCATCACAAACTTAGGCTAGTGTTTCTAAGTTTTATATATGGGAAGAATCATCCCAGTAAGTATCGTCTTGTCAGATATGGTAATTTTTGGTTTGGTCATGTATGGAACATTTTTAGAGATTTCCTTAATGCTAGGTAGGGAAATAAGGGAGCTAGGGCCTAAACTAATCAATCAGCACAATCTTCCTAATAGTACAAACATGTCCTTAGAAGACCAAATGGTTTAGACGGGATACACTTCAAGAAACATAGGTAGTTAGTGTCAAAACATGGTCTATGCACTTAATACCCCTCAAGACCAAGAAAGGTATCTTAATGTTGTGACTGGAAGGTTACGTGTTTAATCTTATTTATATATGTTGATTGATACAAGACATACCCTTAGTTTATTACCTTTTATATTTCATGTACATTCGGTACTATTTTCGAACAACTTTTAAAACTTTACTTAGTTAATACTACATTCAGTGACTCTATAGCTTTATGACGCGTCTGCCACACGTGTCCAGTGTCAGTTCTCCAAACATTAGTCCAGATGAATTATTACAGCTTAAAATTCTAGAATTTGATGTAATTCTTGGAAGGGACTGGTTGCACTCATGTTATGCATCAGCGGATTGTCGAACTAGGTTAGTCAATTTTAAGTTCCCAGATGAACAAGTATTAGAATGGTCAAGAAGTCAGGCACTGCCTATCGGTCATTCTATTTCATACCTTACGGCAATAAGAATAATCCCCAGGGGTTGCATCTACTTTTAATTCATCGTTAAGGGTTCTGAACTTGAGACCCTCAGTCTTTGATTAGCCCTTGTTATAAAAGAGTTTCTAGCAGCCTTTCTTGAGAATATATGCAGAGTCCCTCTAGATAGAGAGATTAACTTCAGAATACACCTCCTTCCTAACACTAAGCATATCTCTATCCCTCCCTATAGGATGGATCCAGCAAATCAAAATAATTTGAAAGAGCATTTGAAGACTCTATCCAACCTTGTGTATTACCTTAGGAAAGTTTCATTCTCTTTGTTTGATAAAAGGATTGTTAACTCCACATGTGTATTGATTATAGATAGTTGAAAAAGGTCACCATTAAGAACAAGTATCCAATCCCCAGGATTGATGACCCGTTTGACCAGTTCCAAGGTGCTAGTTTTTTTAAAAGACAGACATTAGATCCAATTATTAGTAAGTCATGGTCCATGAATGTGACTTTCCAAAGAGTACATTTAGGAATACAATTTGGTCCATTTGTGTTTGTTGTGTCTTTTATCAGAACTAATTCTCTTGCAGCTTTCGTGGATCTCATGAATAGAGTGTTCAAGCCTTTTATTGACATGTTCATAATAGTATTCATAGACGATATTTTGGTTTATTAAAGTAGTGAAGATGGGCATATAAACTATTTTTGAATTGTATTATAGGCCTTTTAGGATCAGCAAATGTATGATAAGCTTTTGTGAATTTTTGTTGAAGTCTGTTGTTTTTCTCGGGCATGTTATTTCCAACAAGGGAATTTTTGTTGAAGTCTGTTGTTTTTCTCGGGCATGTTATTTCCAACAAGGGAATTCCTAGACCCAAATCTCCTTCTGATATTCAGAGTGTTCTGAGTTTAGATGGTTATTGTAGAAGGTCTCTTGAAAGTTTTTCCTCTATTGCTTCACCTTTGACCAGACTAACTCAGAAGAAAGTTGTATTCCTATGGTAAGGCAATTATGTGAAAAATATTTAGGAGTTAAAATCTTAGGTGAATTCCACACTGATGTTTTGGTAGTTTATAATGATGCTTATCGAGTATGAATTAGATCCATTATTATATAGAATGTCAAGATAATTCCTTATGTCTCTATGTATCTTAAGATTTACAAGAATACTTATCTAACTCGTGACCTTGAGTTGGAAGCAGTAGTTTTCATCTTGATGATTTGGAGACACTACCTCTTTGGGGTTCATGTGAATGTCTTCACAGATAACCAGAGTCAGCAGTATGTATTCAGTCAGGAAGAGTTAAATCTTTGTCATAGGATATCGCTAGAACTCTTGAAGGATTATAGTATGAAAATACACTAACATCTATGTAAGGCTAATGTTGTACCAAATGCTCTTAGTAGGTTGTCCATGGGAGGTGTCTCTTGTAGAAGCTATTAAGAAAGATCTAGTTATATATGTGCACCGACTTGCTCAGTTTGGTGTTCATTTAATTGAGTCGGATGATGGGGGTTGGATTGTGCAGAACACTTTAGAGATTTCACTCATACTTGAGGTAATGGAAGCCCAAGACAAAGATCTGGTGTTGTACTAGTTGAAGGGTGCAATTGATTAGAAGAAATTTTAGGTTTTCTCCCAAGGGGGTGATGGTGTACTCAAATATTAAGGAAGATTGTGTGGTTTTGAATATTGATGGGCTAATTGAGAGGATATTGGCAAAGGCTTATGGTATACTACCAAATAAAGTATCCATCCCGCGCCAGCAAGATGCACCAAGACTTGAGAGAGGTATATTTTTGGACTAACATGATGAAGTACATATCTAAGAATGTGACTAAGTATCTGAATTGTCATCAAGTCAATGATGAGTTCCATAGATTAGGGGATGGTGTGTCTCGTTGGAATTATTCCAGTGAATCTCAATCTTTTGAACTTGGTAAATCTTGTTACTTTTGTTTCTTGGAAGTGGGAAGTGGTTAATATGTACTTCATTATAGGGTCACTTTTTTCCAAGACACCATATGATTCGATTTGGGTAATTGATCGGATGACTAGCTCTTTATACTTTGTGCCAATTAGAGATACTAAGTAGCTAAGGGGTATGCCATACTTTTAGTAGACGATGTTGTAAGATATCATTGTGTTCCCTTATCCATCATCTATGATAGAGGTAACCAATTCAAATCTTAGTTATTGATCTATATTCATAAAGGTATGGATATTAGGTACATCTCGGTATATCCTTCAATCCATAGACAAGCAGTCAAGAAGAGCGAACAATTCAAATATTAGGAAGATATGTTGCGAGTTACATTTCAAATCTTAGTTATACTTTGACTTTAATTGAGTTCATTTACACCAGTTATCATTCTATCATTCATATGGTAGCTTATAAAAATTTGCACGAGAGGAGATATAGATCTCCCATAGGGTGCTTTAAATTAGGTTAAGCTATAATGATAGGTCAAGGCAATCATTAATCCATGCATAAGGTTTAGTTGACCTTATAGCATGAAAAAATAGTGTAAGGTCATCCGAAATTCTATGTTGATGTTAGAAGAAAAGACCTTGAATTTGAGGTTGATGATTAGGTATTCCTGGAGGCTTCCCATGAAGGGAGTTATGAGGTTTGAGAAAAGGGAAGCTTAATAACCATTATATAGAAAGTTATTTAATTTTTAGAAGTCTATGTGAGGTGACTTATAAGCTTTATATTCCGCAAGAGCTAGCATTCTTTAACCAAGTGTTCTATGTTTCTTTTCTAATAGAGTGTATCTCAGATCCTTCGATGATTGTTCCTCTTTAGAATATTGGGATAATAGATAGCTTATCATTTGAGGAATTACCGATTGAAATCTAAAATAAATGGGTTCTCAAAAAGAAACAAGAAAATTTTGTCAATCAATGTCTTATGGAGAAATCAATTTGTTAAGGGTGCTATAAGGAAAGTTGAGGATGATATGATGGATAAATACCCATATATTTTCCCTTTCAGCTCAGATACATTTATAGGTATCCATATCTTTTGAGTAGCCTCTTTTTAGCTTTCATATTTTCATGTTAGCCTTGCCATTAATCTCATGTTGATATTCATGCTAGGATATTCACGTCAGTCATGTTCAACTTTAATTTAGTTTTGTACCTCATGCCAGATAGGTTTCAGACTCAATATTTACACTTAGTGCCTACTCTTACTCATGTTTCATCTTTACCCTTCATTTAGGATAAATAATTCCAAGGGGGAGATATTGTAACATCTCAAATATTTTTTCCTATGCCCTTAATCTTTTTGATACTCTACAATGTAATGCTCTCATATTTGCTCACAATTCTAGCTTTCGTTCCATGGTATATATAAGTGAAATGATGTTTTGTGACCCTTTCAGAATCTTGGGATTGATTGGGGGTCATCCCTACTTGTAAAAAAATGTTTTTAGTGGTTATAAAAGTTACCAATGTGTCACTCTTAGAAGTCCTCCATGATGGGAAATGTGTCACTTTGAGGTGGAATGTGAGTGAGAAAAAGCACAGAGACCTGGTGCAAACTGAATTTTTCATGTCTTTCCATGGGGGGGGGGTGTGTGACAGTAAGAGTGCCATGTCAAATGGCACTCCACACTGTTGAATTCTCCTAATTTATTCAGTTTTCAATGATATTTTGGTTCTTTCCCCTACCCTCCTATTACTAATCCATGTCGTTTATACCCTATAAAAAGGTTCAAAGATTCTGCTAAATATTTTTTTCTAGAAGTCCTATCTAAAACTTAAAACAAAATCATGGGAAGAAAAATTATATAAATCCTCTAAACTATCCCTGCTAGGGTTCCTTGAATTCAAGGATAAATGTGTCTTCTTCTTTGGGGACTATTCCCTACTAGGTACACTAAGTTATTCAGTAATAGATTTCTTTCATCCCCACGCACAAATATTTTGAAGATTATATATTAAACTTTTTAATAGTTGGGTTTTATTCTCGATGTTTATGGATTATGATGCTCTGCATGTTTTCTAGTATTTTATGCATTATTTACATGAAAACTATCTTTGAAAACTATCTTTTCCATGATAATTTACAAGTTGCCTTAAACTAGTTATAGTTTTATGAACATTAATAATGTTACTCAAGTATTACATATTTTATAATATATTCCATGTATTAGCTATTATGAGTTCTATGAACGTTAATAATTTCAAGAATTAAAAACTTATATGAGTATCATATGATATTCATGAATAAGTAACAAAAAAAACATTTTTTAGATTCTCATAAGCATACTAGCATAACCTCAGATATTTCATCAAAACAAGTATTCTGGTAGTTGATGCATTGCTTTTTAAGCTTCAGGGTGGTTTCCAATTATGACATCCCTTATAGGCTTTATATATTATGAGCGTAAGTTTACATATATCTAACTTTTGGGAGGATTATCTTGACCAACAGGATTTTTCCTCAAATTATGTTGCAGGCATAGGTTAAAAAGTTACCCAGGTGGATTTTCCCAAGTAGTATTTTTAATCAATAACCTAAAGTTCATATAACCTTTATACCCTAGCAAGGTATAAATGGATCTCCTAGTGTGGGTCACTACTTTGGATGTCATTTACTCACCTAGCATATGTCAGCTAATAGAAACTTCCACTTTGTTCCTATTTGAACTATATTACATTATCATGATTCCAACATATATCGTCGTTCAATATACATTTAAGATATCATGACTCAAACATGATCTTTAGTGTTTGAGTGGCATTATAAATATGATACTCTAATTTTAGCATATATTACCTATATCATTACTTCAGCATAACGTCTGTTTGGATTATCAGTTCAACATCAATTATCATATTTGTTAGCATTTACAACCTTATGGTATTTTATATTATCTCAGCTCCTAGATTTATATTTAGTTATTTACAGTTCATTACCTTATAATTCTCTATCTTACATATCTATGTTCCTGTATAATTCATGAACTGATTGTGATTAGTAGTATATCCTTTAAGGAGGTAGATTTGGGCGTACAGGGTCAGTGACTTTCTATAACATTTTGTTAGCTCTAAATTTCTAGTTAGTTGTTGTGGTGAGTCCTTATATTTTTGGGATCGTGATTCTTATGATCTTTTTCATACTAGTCACTTTGTTATTTCAGTTAGAGCTTAACTTAGAGTTAGCTGGGGCTTTTCCCAATAGGTCTTCAGATTATATCTTAGTGATTTTCAGACATATAGTCAGTCTAGTATTCACTTTATGCCTTTTGGGGGGTCATGAATTAATATAAGTTATCTATAATGTTTTCTTCACATAGCTTAGCATAATACAATATTGCTTCTGCATAGTTTTTTTCATGACCTGTAGTGCATGCATGATCTAAAGATCAACTTAGGTTCACTTGTGGCTTCTGAGCACCATGTTATGATGAGGGTGTAGTCTCAGAGTATGACATTAAATCAGAGTAAAAATACCATTTCCTATTGAAAGTATCTAAGAAAAGATAAATAGTGATAAAAATATCTAAAAACGGTAAAATTTATAATACATACTGACGAAATATTATTTTTATCTTCTAAAAATGAATATATTTTATTTAGCTTCAACAAAATGCAAGAAAAATTCTAGAATAATATAAAAAATCTAGAATTTGAAAGAAATCCTCAAGTACATGGTACAATTATGAATCAAGATTGATCAATTCTACTATTAAGAGACAAACACAGTCATGTCGAACTATAAAATAAGAAAAACGTATAAATAGAGTTACTACCATGAGCTTAGATGTCAGAAAGTTTTTATTTAATGAGCACTCAAGCACTAATGGGAAAGTACTACTCAATATTAGGCCTAAACATGCTAGTATGAACCACGTCAAATGGGACTTTTATTTCTCTCCTTTACTACTCATAGAAAACAATTAAGAATTATAAAAGAATCTATTGACTAATTTTCCTCAAAATGTTGTCATTCATCTATCATAGGAAATAGTCTCTATTTATGACTAAAAACTACCCTATTCAAGCTACATCTCTAAAAAATGAATCGATGTACAAAAAAATCAAGAGGAATTATTATCTACCTAATAACGTAAGACAAAAAGGCATCCGATTAGTATTAGACATCAGACTTAAACTTTTGCATTATCCTCCTTGTATACCGTAAAAATAAAATGATAGAAAATGAAGTCCAAAACATTAACAACTCAAATATGGGATACTCAGATTGTTCGTATGTAGTTCTACATATGGGCACCTTATACTCAGTTTCAACCATCTAAATCATAATACCTCAAATGGCTTCACTTCCTTGCTTATAATTCTTAAGGACAAACTAAAACTACAAACATAATTAAATAAAATAAATAAAAATTTAGTTGTCTCTCAATAAGCACCAAATTAAAAATCATGGCATGAAAAAGTCATCTTCGGTGGTTGATGTACAAATTGAAATAGGTGTCATGCCCTGATTCTATACCCTGAAAGAGGATACGGTACCTATTATAATAAGAAATCCTGAGCTAACCCTTGACACATAGATGCTCTTGAAGTCATAAATGTAAAACTAAGCATAATAATAAACATGAGTATATTAAACCATAAATTAAATTGAAATACTGAGATATATGTCTATTATTTGAAGCCTCTACCATGAACGATGAGGTGCTAAGATAGGCCCCCAACTAACTCTACATAATCAAACTAAAATAACTGATAAATTATATGAAAGAAGTTATTGACTCTACAAAATCCATGGAGTATAAAGATTCACATCTAGTATGACTAAGAATAAAGATATAAGCTATCTTTATATACGGGATAGAATACCTCAATCTACATTTTGGGACAATGAAATAAAAACAATATGTTGTCAGTACTTTAGATGTATTGAGTATGTAGGAATGCAATATATAAAAATCAATTTGTAAATCTTTCTGAAACTAGAAGTTGATTGTAATAGACATGTCGAGTAAACGTGTAATACATAAGAGGTCATGAAAATAAGCAAATTGGAGTTCAACATAATAAGTAATATATACTGAGTAAACTTAAAGCATGTACTATGAGAACACTCAATACTATAAAAACAATGAATAATGTATAAAGACGTACCGACTCTAGGAAAACCTAAGTACTATATAATGCATAAATTGATACTGTTTGAGTTTCTCATATTTATCGATAATATAGTGTAAGCCCATGATATCCATTTTATTAACTCATATTATGAGAGTTGTCATATAATTTACAAGGTATAGAACTATATGTGACGGACCATAAATTGAAGCACCGTGGAATAGGGATATGAACCTCTACTGGTAGGTTAGTGATCCTATCTTACCGTGGTACATAGTTTTGGGACTTCTAGTATGACCCTCTACTGGCAGGTCAGTAATCCTAGCCCGCTCAGTATTGATCGACTTCCTAAAAGTCATGTAATACCAATGGATCAAATACTATATTGTGATTGTAAAGCATGCCACTAGTCCAGTAATATACTATTTAATGAATTCATGAAATAATGGGACTAGTCATACTATCTGTGTTACGAGTCTATGATCATAAGATCAAATTGTACAGAATTGCACAAAAAATTATAATTCATATATACTTTGCTTGAAATATTTTAATAACTTAGGGAAACATAAAATTAATGCAAAGGCTTTGTGATATTCAAAATATTTAAATTTATCCATAAGTGAACATGAAGTATCATTTAAATGTATTTCATATGCACGATATATCATGAAAAATAAAAATTCTACATGAAATCAAATTCTAGGTAAAAGCCTTAGTTCATAGAGTTAAAAGATTAAGCCTAAAACTATAGATTTTGGGCATATCCTCACTTGATACCCCAATACCTATATAGGAAGATTCGTAACTAAAACTTGACAATAAGCGTTGGACTCGAACTTGAAGGAGTATGAATACTAGGACTTGACTTAGAGAGAATCCTATTTTCTATTCTTACTTTCAGAGTTGATAAGTTCAAAATGATAGATTAATCTATATAATCCAAGTGATTACTTTCAAAATATTGTATGGTATGCTAAAGGAACAATCTATTCAACACGTCTGTAGAAGAGCTTCCTTTAATGGATGCTCCTTCTTGAATAGATGTGAACTCATTTGTTGCATAGAGGTTTCAGATGTGAACTTATCTGAATCCTATTTCTTCACCGAAGAGGCTGAATTAATCTTTCTTTGTTCTTAGTGACTTCTATTAGTCTTTTATATCATTAATGAAAAGTAGCAATGAGATCGTTAATGTACAACGATCTTCCTTGAAGCATGTAAAGACTCATTTATGAGAAATTTCATTCAAGGCATTTATGTTGAACGCATTTCCTTAAAACAGTAATGAGATGATATTTTATTATTTTTATCCACTAAGACTTTGAACATTAACAACCTCCCCCTTTTAATGGTTGACAGTAATATGTTGAGTTTTCTTTCTGGTATCAGTTTTTTTAGGTACTATGAATGTGAGACCGTTTTCTAATACTAATTGATAGTGCATTGGGAGGGGGTGGGCGTGAATTGTGAATTTTCTTTGTTCTTAGTTAACTATTTTTGCGGTTTGATGAAGAAGTGATGTAAGAACTATGCATAAAGGGAAATGTATACACAATATTTTTATATTCATTATGGCTCAAAATGAGCCATAATCCAGTTCTCTATGGTTTCAAGAGGGTTCCACTATTTTTCTATTTTCCTCTATTTAGCTTTGAAAAACTCAGTGTTATAATTTGTTTCAAAATGATTGAGTCTAATTATGAACACAATCCAATAAATGCTAAGCCAATATAGAACCTAACCTCACACAACTGAGTCTGTTAAGAGCTCAACAAAATCACAAAGATAGAGTTTGTTAGGAGCTCAAAAATACACAAAGACCTACTAATTCTATTAGGAGCATATACACACACTTGTATACTGAGTCTATCAAGAACTCAGCGTGATCTCACAATGAGTACTGAGTTCATTAGGACCTATAAAACACACTATCTTTTTATCCTACGTCTCACTCAAGCATTACCCTCTATTATTTTTTTCTACACTGCTTTGATTAAGTGATACAATGCTTATTAAAAGTAAAGAAAAGAAATAAATGGTTAGAGGATTTATGGAGCATACGTATTCTCTTGAAGATTAGTTCCTTATATAGATGAGGGAACTAGATTTTGGACCAACCAACGGATTATTGATCATTAAAAATAGCAAAATGGTTACATTAAAAATATTAGCTAGTATGGTAACGAAACAATTTCTTCAACACATATGTAGACAAGTTTCATTTAATTCGTACTCCTTATTTAATAGATGTGAAATCATTTGTTACATATGGGTTTTAGATGTAAACTCATTTGAATCTTCTCTTTTCACTAGGGACGCTTCAATTAATTCTTTTTCATGCTTGTTAAATTCCTTTGGTCTTCCCATTTCCCTAATGATATGCCAATGAGCTTATCAATGACAATGAGATGATCATGTATTGTTTCCATCCATCGACACTTTGAACATTAAAGAAAACCATGAGTCATTCTACTGACCTACGACTTGTAGAATAAAGTTCACAAATCATTCTTTTAAGTCATGAGGTGTTTCCAGTAGCTCAATATATTGGACCCTTGGATCATGAATCGACCCAAAATTCATGGTCATCAAAACACTAATTTTAAGATTAGTCATGGTATCTTGTGAAAGCTTTCAATCATATTTTTTAAATGAAACTTTAGTCTTTTCCCAACCTTTTCAATACCAATCCCATTTCTTTTTATATTTATTAGGAGCAATATAAGTACCCAAAATTATTATTTCCCATCATTGTCTCAGACATAAAAAGAAAAGATGCTCATCAGATCTCTTAGGCCTAGGGTATCTTGTAAAGGGTTAAAGGTTCCAACAATTAATTAGTCAAAAAATCTTCAATCATGTATGTGGGGAACTCAGTAAGGGTTGTGTTCTACCCTTGTGTCCAGATCCTTCAGATTGAATTTGAGTTTTTAAGTTATTATGTTGAATAAAAATTTTAAATTTCTCTTGCTATGATGAGACTAATATTCTAGAAATTCCTTGATGGTTATTATGATTATTTTGCATATAATTTTCATGATTTACAAAGAAAGTTTCAGATAATTGAAGTCAATTCTCGTGGTAGTAATCTTCTAGCAATATTTTCAATCTTATTTTGATAATTGAAGTCAATTCTCATGCTAGTGATCTATCAAGTAAAGTGTTCATGCCATTCTTATAAATTTGTAGAAAAATAGATGAGTGATGGTCAATGTTGCATCCAAACACACACGCAAGTGTATGCGATCGTACAAGTAATACAGTGGCTCTTGCGAGTCGGATGTCGAACCCATAGGGACTTGTAAAGTATTAATCAGTTCAGCTAAGTAAGCTATTTGAGGACTTAACTTAAAAGTGAAAAATAATAATTCAAGAGAAGGTATTAACTAATGTATAACTCAAGTGCATATCAGATGGAAATAAATATAATGAAATAGAAGTTAATATAAATCAAGATTAAGAACAATTCTAGGGCTATGGCATTACACACACATAGGTCAGGACTTTACTTAAAAGGACTTCATTCTGTATTGTTGAATTAGATGGTGATATTATTACTAGGGATCGATTGTTCCTTAGTCACCTAATTAATCAAGTAACAACTAAGCTCGATTAGAGTGTTGTTAACTTTTCATAACAACATTAAAACTATCTTCCCTAAATTACAAGTGAAGCAACTAAGTACACGATTATGTCTTTTCTAAATAGTTATGTTACTACTCTCGGATTAAGGTTAATAACATAAACACACTCCTTCTATTCCATTTCACCAAACGATTATCGAATTTAATAACATAGCAATCATAAGAATTGCTTCTAAAAGCGGCCAACAATTAGAAACTCCATTATAATGGAATAGAAGAACAATCGATTAACCGAAAACAAATACTTTACATTAATTATCATCCATACGTGGTGTGTGAACCACAA
>JBDJHY010191229.1:0-11837 GCA_039654485.1 Withania somnifera | reverse complement strand
TTTAATTGGATTAAACTAATTCTTAACTATTATTTAAGCGGAGAGTTTTCAAAGGTATATTTGGGAATGTAATTAAACTAAAAATGATAAAATTAACTAATGGACAATTAATCTAGAGAAGAATATATTTCTACTCAATCAATAAATGACATGAACTAGGGTTATGGATTTATACACACACACGTATAAGACTTGACTTGAATAAAGACCCTTGTTTCATTGATTGTTAGGTTAGGGGTTGAAATTATGACTAGGGATGATGGTCCGTTAGTCACCAATTACTTAAGTAACAACTACTCAATATTAGTTGTGTTCTTTAACTCTCATAAAAGCATTATAGTTATCTTTCCTAATTGACCCAAGAGAAGCACTTAATACACAATTATGTCTTCGTAACTAGTTATATTGTTAATCTTGAATTATGACTATCAACATAAACACACTCCAACTACTCTCAATCACTTACAAGATTATTGCATTCATTAATCTAGCAAGCCTAAAGTTGCTTCTAATAGCGGCCAACAATTAGAAACGCAGTTATTATAGAGTAGAAAAACAATCAATTATCAAAATAAATACTTTCTATCAATTCAAATCCATACATGGTGTGTTAACTATAAGCCTGGAACTATGAGAATAATTCCACATAGACATGGAATAATTACAATAAAACATTCAAGGAAGAACATAAAAATATATAAATAAAGGAGAAGAAAAGTGTACATAATTATTCTCCGGTCTCCACAACGGCTCCAAGATCTTGCCCTAGATTAAAAGTCTTCTAAAAATATTATGTACAAGGTTGAACACAAAATAATCTCTACCCTAAAATAATATGTACCATCTCTAATTATTGTACAAAATAGGGTATTTATAAGTGTAAGAAATAACCCTAAATAAAACAACCAAGTCCAAAAAGGACTTGGATAATAATTTCTGGCAGAAACAAATTGATCACGATGTGATCCGTATCATGATGGATTAACAGAATTCCATCACAATATAGATCATGTCGTGATTGGTTAAATATTCCAGCAGACCAATCACAGGCAAGGAAAAAACAACGCCAACATATGAATTGCAAATTACAAATTACAATTGCAATTTGAATGAATATTATATTATTATATTTTTTTTGAATATAATATGAACTTTATTCCATTAAGCTGTCTGCTTGAAATTTCTTTTGTAATCTCTCATATTTAATTCGTTTGAGCTCCAAACTTGTTCCTTTTCACGTCAAATAATTCCTACACCATAATATACCATATTAGCACAATATAAAAATATTTATTACTCAAGAAACAAACAAAAATATTAAGATAGAAGGCAAATAATGGCTAAATATATGGTACTTTGGCCTCACATCAATATTCTTAATAATAACCTTATTAAGTTGCTTGTATTCAGTACACATGTACATCAAACTAACCTTCTTCTTCACAAACAAGACGGGGAAACCCATGGTGAAACACTTGGCCAATAAAACCCTTAGCCAAAAGGTCTTACAACTAAAAATCAAGCTCTACTGTAGCCACATGATAAGGTGCAATGGAACTAGACCTGGTGCCCGACTCAATCTCAATAGCAATTCTATATCACGCCCAGGAGGGTGGCTAAGAAAGTCAGCAGGGGAAATACTTATAAAATCATAAACAACATGTATAGACTTGACTGATAAAGGGTTGGTACTAACGTCACAGACATAGGTAAAATAACCCTAATCAACAAGTTTCTAGTAGGACCTTGCCACACAAATGGGAGTACACTAGGTACGGCTAAGATAACTATCTACATAGAAGTTGAAAATTGTATGCTAAGGGGATAACCAGTCCACCCTAAGAAAACAACAAAATAAACCATATCTAGTATAATCAAATCAACATGAGTGACATATTTTTTATAGTCGCAATAAAGATATATAAGCATGACCCACTATTAAAGAATCTCCTGTAAAAGTAGAAACATGTATTTAATAGATAAATCTCACTAGGAAACCTATCCGGGAAGCAATATACACAATTACAAATTAAAAGATAAAACCTAGATCAAAAAGTCAAAGATGGTTGACAATACACCAAGAGTATACTAGTAATGACCATATCAGAGGCTTCCACTTAAGGAATGGCATAAAGCAGACGGTAATCATTATCGGACTAATCTCCCTAACTACCCCATTCCCTACTTGTCTAAGATCCGCTCCAAGGACCTCTCACTACCTAATGGCTACATTTGGCTAATGGTGGGACTGTGCAAGGGGATTGAGCGGGTACTGTTGCTGGTTGAATGGACCATGTCGGGATTAGTCTATAACAGAATGCCCTAAATCACCGTACTCATCGAATTCCTCGAAAGGTTTTTTTTGTTTGGAACTACTAGTTGCACTTCCCTATCTACTACAACCCTAAAACCCTGAATGATACCCTCAAGAAGTCTAGATTATATGGTTGGACTTGACTTTATCAGTTGTATGAAGTGATTCTTGGAAAGAGAGGAAAGACTATATCTCGTACTACTGTTGCTACTGGGGACTCCTGCCCATAAATTCTCTGTATGCTGGCATGGTGCCACCAAAGATGCCTTGATAGATCTACCTTATATCAACTCCCCTGTGGTCCTAGTAATGTAAACCCTCCAACATAAAGGCTTGATTATACACCTCCAAAAAGGACTTCTGATCTTAAACCATATGCTTTGTGGCCCAACATAGGTAAAATATCAATCCTCGCACATAGAAGAGAACCTACTCTTACTTGATGGGCATAGACATATCCCCATGTCGAGACAACTTATAAAACTGGGCCTCATATACTAAAACTATCATGGCACACTTCCTCAAATCTGTGAACTTATCTAGGAGCCTTTATTTCATACCATGGGAATGAACATGGCCAAGAAGGCCTCAAGAATCTTTTCCCAAGTCATAAGAAGCACATCTGCAGATTTAGAGGTCTTATAAGCTCGACAATACTATTTCTCTTGACTGTCCAGGTGAAACACAATATAATCTACTCCAAGAGAATTAACTAGTCTGAGGTTATGTAACCTCTCCTAAAAAATCACCAAGAACTCTAGGAGTCTTATCCTTGAGTAGACAAAAAGACAGGAGGACTTAGTCTAAGAATCTTCCACTCCTACAGAGACATGTATGGCTTGGCTACCATTGGCTGAGCTACTACTGGGACCGGTAATATTTTCACAGGATGAACCTTAGGGCTGGCTAAAATAGTAGATCCACTAGAGCTTGATGAGTTGGTGGAGTTGGCTGAACTAGTTGAACCTCTACAATTAGTTGTGTTGGTGGAACCTCTACAGCTAGTTATGCTAGTGGAGCCTCTACAGATGGCTCTACTAGTGAAGCCTCTATGGTTTGCTCTACTGGTGGGACCACCGATGATGAATGGATGATCGACCTCAAGCACCATGTGATACTCCCTGGGATGAAATATGAACCATGTCTCCGAACATGGATAACATATGCTATAGTACACTATGAATCATTGATGGATGTGTATGAGCAACCAATTGTGAAGCGACTACCAAATTTGGCTCTCTTGCTAATATAGATTCTCATCCCCATCCTCTACCACAGACACAATTCCTACTATTTACCTCAATAGAGACCTCGTTGTTGGTGTGAGAGAATCATCCCTATCTTCTATATCCCTAGTACATATCATTTATGAAAGAGTAAAGTCAAGTAACTTTTAGGATACCAAGGAAAAATAAAATAGATGAGAATGATTAAAGAATTGAGTGTTTTCTAAAGGTACCCTATAGTCTCCCAAACATAGGATATAGATATCAACATACTGATATACAAGACTCTACTAGTCACTTAATTTAGCACTAAGGATACCAGTGAACCTAAGCTCTGATACTACTCTATCATGACCTGAAATTCAATTCATAATTGCACCTACTATTTCCCTTTGTAGGTAAGCCTATCCTTTAGCCCGAAGCGACCAACAACAATCCATAATAGCAAATTCAATGACAGAAAGAAAAAGTAACAAAAGAGAAGAGAGATATGTATAATAAAAACATAAATACATCCTCATAACATGGTATTTGTGGCACATTAAGAATATACACATAATATAGAGTACAACAACTATACAAAAGGTATAAAAATAAAATGTGCAAGGTTTTCTCTGGAGTAAAACAAAAGACCAAGCTTCTATAATTTAGAAAGGGTTACCCTAGTCAAGAAGATCTCATTGTGATCTTTGAATCCACAAAAAAGCTACACTCGCATGACCAAAACCTGAAGTGATGACTCATACTAGGATATATATCATTAAAACATATAGAAATATAGCATGAGTACCAATAACAACAAGTACCTAGCAGGCATCATAGGTGAAATGGGAATGTATAAACATATATAAGGTATATGGCAAGTGTTATGATAACAAGGCAATACTAGTAATATAACAGAAGGCAGGGAGTAACTAAGATACATCAAGATGAGTAAAGGAAATACCAAGTACCTTATGTAATGACCATCACGATCATTTACGAGAATTAAGTGATGTTTTTCATTTTAGATATTTTCAGTAGCTACCCCAAGTTATTTATGACTTGCTAGGACCGATAGTCTGGTTCCCTTGTGACTCAATTAAGATTTATCTCAAATAGCCTATTTTAGAGCCTAAAACTAAGTACTTGTTAATGAAGTAATTTTCTTCAAGACGAGCTCAGAATTAAACTCAGACAGTTCCATTAGCTCTGGAATACAGAACAAAGTCTAGATGGATCTTAAGTTTGTGTTTCAAGGTTTTCATTTGATTTTGTGCAAATTTATAGTTTTTCCATTTTACTTAAGGCTAATTTGAGCTTGGGTGGTCTTTTGGTTTTTGGAGTGCCGGAATGGAATTTTAATACTTCCATCATCTTCGGAATGGTAATTTTGGGCTAGTGAGTGTTGGTTAGCTTACCAAAGTTCTTGTGGTGTTTTTGAGGTGTTGGTTGGAATTCTGAGGATTTGAGGCCAAGTGATTGACTTGGTCAACATTTTCCCAAAACTGCCTCGTATCCCGATTTTGACTTCACCATTGACTCAATGTGCGTACATAGTTTATTTGCATAAATTAGACTCCAAACGTATTTTGGGTGGTGATTTGGAGAAATTCTACACTTAGTTGTTTATTGTCAAAACCTACAATTGGTACAAATAAATTTGCTTATTGCGATGGCAGACCCTTCCGTGCAATTGCGATGTATCTCATTTTTCCTCAATGCAATTTCAATCAAGTTGTATGCAATCGTGATGTGCCTATATTACTTCCTTCAGCGAGGTCGTATACCTTCACTCACTAATCGCTATATTTCTATACTCATCACGATCGCAATGTATTTTCCACGATCGTATTGAGAAAAAATTTCCTTTATGCGATCGTGACCTTCATTGAAACGATCATGATGTACTAATACTTGGCAGTATAAATAATTCCTTCAAAACATTTCTATTCATAATATAGAAAACCCCTCTCATCTTTCCTTAGTTTCTGTGCGAAAAACCATAAAAAAAAGTCCAGCAAAGGTTAAGAAAAGTCCCAAGCTCTTCCCCTTCAAATTCCCCGTGATGGTTTTTGTTTCTTGAAAATCTAAGGTTTCCTCTATTAATGGCCCCAAAGAGTGGGAAGGTTGAATTCTTGAATTAACTCATATATTATTGGATAAATTGTCATCCCTTGAGGATAATCCACTCCGTAGTGTAATTGATTCCTAGAATTTCCCCTGTAAATTTCATAAAGATTTAATCTTTGGCCCTTTAAAACCAAATCTTTCACGTGTTTTGATGGATTCCTCCCCCCTCCCCCAACTAGAATTGTGCTCAGTTTTGGAGCACAGGTTCTTGGTGATGTTGGGAACCCCGTGGAAAAGTTTATTTTGGATTCTAATAAGGGGCTCGTAGGCCCATTTTAGGCCCAGTACAGAACTTACAATAAAGTACATTGTTAGACTTGTATTGATCCCTAGTTTCTTATTTTATGAGTTTTATATTTGTTGGAGATTATTTTATATCAGTCGAATTAATATTTGTGTTTACAGCAGATTATTCGCCAGACGCCAAGTAGGCTCTATAGGGATATCTCTGGGTATATAGTTTTGATAATGTACTGAATAGCATCCTTGGTCTAGGTTTATAGGTTGTTACTGTGTACTTGGACCACTTCTTCATTCCGTTCCCTATATTTTTCTATGTTGGGGTTCTATGAAATACAACGTCTGTGACTTAGAATTAGCCTTGTGGTGGCTTTAGGGTGACTCTAGAAGTTGTAGAATGCTGATGTGTGAGTTGGTTTTGGTTTTTTCCCTTGGGTTTGGGCTATTGTATTGTGCTACTAGTTGTAGCTTAGATACGCCTATGCATGGCATAGGTTGGCTATGTATATTATATGATGTGCATTCATTCTATGAAAGGTTGAGTCAGAGGCTCTGTGTTGAGAGTGTATTGGGGATGGAGCCCGTATCACCACTTGAATTTGATATCATGGAGTTTAGATACTGATAATAAGGATAATGATGGATACTGACATCATATATGATAGCTCAGAATATTCTGATAATAAATAAGTTAAAGGATCTTTTAATCTTTTAGACTCAGCGATGTATCGAGCACTTGGTATTACTATTTTCACTTATTTAAGTCCAGGATTCATACCCTGGTATCGAGAAATATCATTTGACTAATTAATTCTAGGAATTGAGTTCGACTATGTTCGACAGTGAGTACAGCCGCTGGCACTTGAGTTCATCGTTGTACGACAGTGAGTACAACTTTTCGACACTTATCACACTTATTAGCTTGAAGACTTTAATGATACCTATTCCATTGAGGACGTTGGTGATACCACTATATTGAGGTATTAGACGCCATTACTTGTCGAGTACAACTTGATGATACTATTGTTATGAGGTATTGGATGCCAGACTATGAGACTCTTGGGGCTCTGTGACTTGGGATGTGAGATATAATAATGTTAGAGATTGTACGTGGTAGGCATACCTCTATGGACCTTGCTTCTAGGCTGTGGCAATACGAAAGAAGGGAATAGGATGGGGTAGAGATATATGAGAACTAGGATTAGTCTTCTATGGATTTTACCTACTGGGCCTACGGGTACCAGAGGAGAAACGTACACAGGACTAATTACTTCATGTGAGTGTAATTTCTTTTCTACACTTATCTTCCTCAATGTACCCCTGCTGAGATGTAAGGTCTATGAGAGAGCGTAGTTTTTGTATTTAATTTATTTATTGTATTTTTGATTTATTTTTTAGTATTGTATAGTTACTTTTGAGAATTTCTGGCTATGTGGGATAATTGTGCTAGATACCTTTTGATTATTCATCTTTCCCTTACTTGAGGTTAACGGTATTACCGTCCATGTTCTTTTTTTGTCTTTTACTTGAATCTCGATTAATATTGTTATTTTACACATATATTGTTGGAAGGATTTTGGGTACATCCTTTCATCTTTCGTGAGATCCTATTATGTGATTTAGCTAGCGAAGCCATGCCTATCTGTTTACTTGATTCTTATCTGAGTAACTAGCTTCCATAACGTGCTATTTGCTTCTATGACCCTACTTTATTATATTTGGTTATTTACTGCTTTTATTAATATAATGTGCCTAGTGGGCCCTCGAAGCCTACTAGGTACTGGTTTCTCTCTAATTTGTACTCATACTACAAATATTCCCCTGGTGCAGATATGAGTACTAGCAGCTGACGTTGGTTACAGTTTGCCATTCGTTCTATTTCTTATTACTTCATAGATTCAGGGTGAGCTTGGCATCCAACTATTCCCGTTTCTCTTCATATTTTGATTGGTTTCCTTGTATTTTTGGAGATACATTTATATTAGACTTTTGGTTTTATGTTCTTCTCTTAGAGTTTGTATTTCGTTACACTGATATGGGTTTTGGGAATTTGTTGACTCTTTGTAAATTTGCTACACTAAGTATTTTTACTTTCATGTATACTTTTCTTATTATACCTGTGCTTTTTTCTACATCCGCTTCAGCTTCGGGCTACAAGGTTGGTTCTCTTACAGGTGGTATAGTAGGTCCTGTCTTGATCCTAGAAATTGGGTCGTGACACTTATAATGACCTTAAAGGTCATTTTTTTCATTTTCTAGGTATTTTGACTATTTAACCCTTCCCGTATTCCCATTATATCAAACTAAGTATAGTTCCATGGTTGGTTCGGGTGCGGGATATAATTTGATGTGCAAGCTTGAGAATTTTGAGTTTTGGAGCCTTTAAATTCAAAATAAGAACTCTAGGGGTAATCTAGAGTTTGGGACCTTGTATCAGCATTCAGTCAGTTCCATCAGCTCTGTATTGTATAAGTTGGTCTAGTTACACCTTCATCTTCTATTTTAGACCCTCCGTGGCAAGTTTCGGCATTTAGATGAGCTAAAATTGAATTTTAAGGTATTTGGTTGACTTTAGTCAACGTTCGAGATTAGGGTGTCCGGATGAAGAATCAAATAATTTTGTTGGATTTAGGAGGTGGGATTTGGCCTACAATGCGGTCGTTTATATTTTCCATAAGGCCCGGGGTATTTTTTTTATTTTGGTTTAAAATGGACAATTAACGAGTATTAGGTCAAAGAGACCTCATACACATTATTTGATGGTTCCGTTGAGTCCTAATCATAAAAAATAGTATGGTTTCATATATGTTTTGTCATCATAGGATACTGAACGAATCTTGAGGGTCCATTCAGAGTCATTTTCCTTTGCCTTTTTACTATTGTAGTTGTTGCTATTATGGCCCCAGATGACCTCTAAATTTGTGATCCTGTGGCATAGTTCACAGAGAATTAAATGTCCAGGCATCGTGATCGCGAAGGGTAGACTGCGTTCGCGATGCCTATGGTGATTGACCTCTGCAATCGTGAAGTGTATCTCCCAATCATGATGAATTATTTTCTTTGACTTTCATGAATGTGAAGGGGCTCTGCAAATGCGAAGAAGTACTTGGTAGTGCACCTTGGAACTTTTAAACAGAATTTCACGAAGTGTTTTTCATTTACATGCAAAACTACGCCTCAAAACCCTTATTTTGGCATAGTAGAGCAAGGTTTCTACAAATAATCACGTGGATAAGTTACCTAATCACGATTTCATCGATTCACCACTACTATAATATAATTTCCATCAATAATTATATGTTTTTGAAGACTAAAACAGTGAGTTAAATGTTGAACTCGAAAATGGTTAAAACTTGAGATTTTTGCAATGAAACGGAATG
Organism: Withania somnifera; assembly: GCA_039654485.1. Classification (NCBI taxonomy): domain Eukaryota; kingdom Viridiplantae; phylum Streptophyta; class Magnoliopsida; order Solanales; family Solanaceae; genus Withania; species Withania somnifera. The sequence continues at coordinate 2,565 of JBDJHY010191229.1, read as the reverse complement.
GGTTCTCAATGAAACTTAATATTTAACATCCCATAGTGATGGGTGACATTATTTTATGATCAAATTTTAAATTTGGCCCCATGGACCCAGGGTTGGTTTTTGTTTACACCTTAATTATTTGAAATTTGGTGTTGATTAGTGAATATTTCCTTGTATTTCTTGCTTTGGTATCTAGACATCACTCTGTTGGAGGCTAATGGAAAAAGGAAAGACCTTGAGTAGCTTGGTTCCTCGAAATTAAGGCAAGTTGAGGTTTAATGGCTTTTTATAAATGCTAACATATGCTTGCTGATTGTCTTGTGGCTTGGGGTGACATTGGTGCTTTGGGAGTTAGTATTATCTTTCATGTTGGGTTTAAAATGAACAAGTGGGGTAATGAACACACTTACTGAATTTTTTGAATCACGACTTTACTTGAGTTGTATTGCAAATTTTGGGTTCAAAACATGTTGTTGTAAATAATAACTTGAACAAGAATTAAGGCGTAATTATATACTTGATAATGAATAATTCTAGGATAAATAAATGTAAACATTGATAACGGGAATATTGATGTTTGGTAGGATAAATTGGAATAAAAAGGCTATTGTTGGTTGAATTTCGCAAGTGGGATTTATGTATTAAATTGAAATCTCAACTTGTGATACTTTCTATGGTTGATCTTTGATGATGACTCATTGATGAAACTTGAATATCAATCTTGAACTATGTATTTGTAAGATCATCTTCCTTATTGATATTGATTGTTGGTTGACTGTGGTTCCTTGATTGGTATTACGGTAAAGACATAGCCAAGGCTCTGATCGGTTGTCTATAATGTGATGATAGAATTAAATTGTGAACAAGGCATAACATAGGCTCTAACTAGGTGGCTCTATTATTGAAATGACACAATCGAGGCCCTAGCCGAGTTTCTATATAGATGAAAGGTATGACCAAGGCCGTGATCGGATGCCTGAATGTGATGTTGGATGCTATTGATGAGTTGGGAAAGGCCATCTATGATGAGTTGTTTCTGGGATTGTGATCCCTAGTGATGACCTTTGACTATTGTTGGACTTCACTTTTGTGATACTTTATTTCTATTATATGACTTGCAGAGTTGGATATTTGATTATATATGTTGTATCTTTACAGACTATTGTTGGGCTGCTGAGTATATTTATTGCAATTTGTAGTATTATTGGAGGAACGGTTTGGAGATTAAGTGCTTTTGTTTCTTTTATATTTATCCATTCGAGGATGTTGCAAGTACCATTGTTATTGAACTCAATCCTTGCATTCTGCACTTTTTTGCAGGTACCAAGCCTCGAACTTAGCAATTGGCCCTTCTCTCTTCAGTCTAAGAAGATTTTTAGGATCTAGAAGTAGCTGGTCACTCTTTCATTAGTTGTCGTGGATTTCCTCATCTTAGTTATGGTATAGTGTCTTTAATTTGTAAAGACTCTGTATGGATATTCAAAACTCTTGTATTTATATTCTATGTAAGGGCTTGTGGATGGAAACACATTTCCTTAGGGTAGTATATATATATATTACATTGTGACTATTGCATTTAGATGATTCATTAGTTTAAATTCTGCTTTAACCTGATTTATTGTTATTCGGTTGACATATCAGTATTGGGGAGGTAAGTGTTGTCACATTCGGTTTTTGGGGTGTGACCAAACTAAAGCTATTTAAAAAATGTGACCTAAAAAAGTATAACTATACAAGGCTATCTACTTTGTATATGATATCTATTAAGCTAAAGTTGAGCGAGAATTACATAGCTGGCCTCCACATAATAAAAAGATAGCCAATGGTAAATACTTCTAAAAGTAAACATACAGTATCGTAACAAGGGTATAAGGTAGTGGCAAAAGAGTACAATACATAATCTTAGCAGTAAAGTGACAATTAGAAGCATAATAATCAGAGAAAACGCAGTTGGGCTCCTATTAGACCAATAGGTACACTCAAGTACAACAAGGCAAATAAAACCTGACTAGGCTCTCATAAGACTAGAAGAGACACATAGGAAAAAAAAACCCACTCTAATTCCTTTTTAAGCATGGAGATTACAACCAATATGCAAAAGGTATGCAACACAATGGGATTTTAATAAAAGAAAATCCAATAGAACTTGCACGCTCCTCATCTGGACCCCATTATCCCAAAGGCAGGACCCATGGGAGACTGAATCCGTAGACCTATCCTATATTGTATACGCCTCCTCCAGGTTTATGTCTGCAACTACAATGGTAGGGCCCTACACAATCCCCACATGCCTAATGTCACGAGATGCCCAGTATCGACACTGACTAAAAGTAGTTAAAATCTGATATTCCCGGCCTTCAAAATCTGATATGCCTAATGTCAAGAAAATCATTAAAATAATCATACAGGGTCGTTTAGAAGAACTGTTGACCAAGGTCAACCATAGTCTAAAATAGGCTAAAGGCAACTAGGCCTTCAAAATGAAAAATATACAATATCGAAAGTCTCTGAAATACAATGGAGATAATCAAAATATAAAGCTGAAGAGAAACAGGATCAAGCTGTACACCAAGCTCACCCTGAAAC
>JBDJHY010191219.1:0-11838 GCA_039654485.1 Withania somnifera | reverse complement strand
CAGAATAAAAAAGACTCAACGAGCCACTTTATTAATAATATTGAAAAAATAATTCAACACTTAATACATTTCTTCAAGCATCCTATTTAATACTTCAACATTAACATTAGGATCAACTGGTTCATACTGGTCAAAATCAACGACTCCAATCTAGGACTTGCTTATGATGAAGGAAAATAGTTCTTCGATTTCTTCTTCTTCTTTCGGATCTGGAATCATTCCTTTATTTCTTCATTTTGATTGGATCTAGTCTCTGAGGCATACTAAAATATTTATTTCATTTCTTCCCAATGAATGTCATCGATAGTCTCCAATCTATATTCCTCCCTGGCTGAATGCGCTCTACTGTTGACATTGGATTATCCATGTCGTCCCTGTCTAATACTAATAAAATGGGAAAACTTTCTTACTTCGCCTACCACTAATCTAGTGGGTTAACTTTCTTTCTAATTTCCTCCGGAGCCTGCAACAAATAAAGACTTAGCTTGTCCCCAACTCCTCTCCGTGAGGAAGTTGGTATTGTACTAAAAACTCTGGTGTTAGTAAAATCAGGCATAGCATGCGTCTGTCTTTTGGAAGATGATGAAGATAACTCTGAAAACTAGAAGGATCGTCAGATGAGTTTGTAAGATTGATTGGTGTGAAATTACTAAAAAGAGGTATGGTGGTCATATAAAGATATCAAGTGCTCATTCACGTGAGCCATAGCCTCAAACATTTGAGGTTCTTTGTCATGTTGAATATCTAAACCTTTATAAAGCCATGTACAAAACTTAGCCATTGTTGCCTATTTTAAAGAAGGATTTAATATAGCATCAATTAATAAAATAGAGGAAATTGGGAAAAAATATTTTTAAAATTTTTCAAGCATTGCAGCCAACAATATTTTTGAAACCGCGTTTAAGCTTATATTCAAAAAGAAATAAAGATATTTTAGCTAATAAGGTATAATAGAACAAATAGTGGTATAATATTAAGACAAAAATACCTTAGCAGTATTGTAAAAAGTTTCTAAAAAATCTCTACTTTTCTAATTTAGGCCCAATCTGAATGTTGTGACATATAATCACGTGTTGTACAAAATTGGTTAAGAATAGCACTAATGGGCTTCTGTATCTGTAGCTAGTTTTTGAAAATAAATAAGTTTAATTCCACCTAGTTTCTATCTCTTCGGGCATTAATTTAGGTTTCAGCTAAAACTGTGCACATTTTACTTTAAACTCGCTGAGCCTAACCTTCAATTGTTACCTTGAATAAATCCTACTACAAGTCTTAGTTTTTAAATTGCAGGTTAAAAAAACGCAAGACTATACTTAACAATTAAATTATATATATGACAAACACATCTAATATGAAAAATATTTTCAAGTGGTGGAGAAAGTAATAACATATCAATAGAGGCAGTGTTATTAGATGCATTGTCAAAAGCAATACATAAAATTTACCATTCAGATTATAATAATTCACAACTTTAGTAATTGTTTCTGAAATAAATTCTACATCTGAGCCTACGATTTTCGTCATATAAAAAAGTATTTATTTTTGAATTATAAAATTACTATTTATCCAGTGAGAAGTAACATTTAAATAATTATTTTTATTTACAGTACGACCAAGATCAGAAGTTAGAGAAACTCTGCATGGAAGATTAAGAAATAGGGTACGTAAATAAAATACATATTGTCTGTGTAATCTAAAAACATCACACAAATATGTACTATAGGAATACCGGTAAACATTGGATAAAAATACTTTATATGTAGCGACAAATACATTAGAAGAAGCAAAAGTGAAAGGCAAACAGCCTACAACTACCAATTTTACTAATTCTATGAGGTCCTGTGTTTTATTAGAATTTTCAATTAATTTACTGTTTTTTGAATTTTACATACCCTGAGTTAATCCGCCTTCCTTAACACCAGTTGCTTTGACCCATTCTACTATGTTTAGTTCTAGTAAAAATACTTTAGAAAAAACCTAAACTTGTCCCCAGAAGTCACTTTAGCTATTTAATTATACGAGCATTTAAGTACCTTCATACACAACAAAACAACAACAACATACCCAGTATATTCCCACACACCGTGGGGTCTGGAGAGGATAGAATATATGCACTCTATACCCCTACCTAGGAGTCAGGTAGAGAGTCTATTCCCGGAAGATCCTCGGCTCAAAGCAGTACAATATAAAAAAATATCTAATATACAAACAAGGCATAATGGGAAGAAAAAAACAATAAAATAACAACAAATGCAAGACTATCAAAAAATACTAGTATGCTCATACTACATGACGCAAAAAACCTACCAAAACTCTAGGAGACATACTCTAAACCTAAGGTACTATAACTCTTAAAGCCCCTACGACAGACAAAGTAAATCTACCAACCAACAAAAACTAACCCCAAGCCTACTGACCTTCTACCCTAATACTCTTCCTCCATATCTTTCTATCTAGGCCATATCCTCGGTAAGCTATAACTTCTTCAAGTACTGTAATATCAACTCTCTTCAATATGTTTTTGGTTTACCACTTTCTCTTTTGTACGCATCCCTCGCCAATCTCGCACACCTTCGTACAGAGGCATTCGTATCCCTCGTAAGCACATGTATGAACCATCTCAGTCTCACTTCCCACATCTTATCTTCCACTGGAGTCACTCCCATCATGCATCTAATAACTTCATTCTAGATCCTATCATACCTAGTAAACCCACACATCCATCACAACATTCTCATGTCCACCAACTTCAACTTCTGAATGCGAGAATTTTTAGCTGGCCAACACTCTACCACATACAACATAGCTGGTCTAATTTCCATATTGTAAAACCTACCTTTCAGTTTAAGGGGCACTTTTTTATTACACAATATCCTACATACAAGCCTCCATTCCATCCACATCATACCAATACAATGGGAAACATCCTCATCAATCTCTCCATTACCCTAGATCATAGACCCCAGATACTTTAAACTATCTTTCATACAAATAGTTTGAGTATCCAACTTCACTATCATGTCCTCCTCTTTCTCCACCTCATTGAACTTGCTCTTCAAATACTCTATCTTGGACCTTCTCAACTTAAACCCTTTAGACTCAAGAGTTTCTCTTTAAGCCTCCAACGCAAAGTTAACTCCTCTTCGGGTTTCATCGGTCAAAACCATGTCATCCGCAAACAACATACACCAAGGTACTTCAACTTGAATTTCCTGTATCAAAGCATCCATCACCAATGCAGAAAATGGGCTAAGGGTAGATCCCTGATACAACCCCATGCCAACTAGAAAATGATTTGAGTCTCCTCCCATAATTCTTACACGAGTCTCGTTCCATTGAATATATTCTTAATCTCCCTAATGTAAGCCATAAGAACACCTCTATCCTCCAAAAACCTCCAAAGAACCTCTCTAGGAACTTGCTTTCCTAGATTGATGGATACCATGTGCAAGTACTTCTTCCTTTCCCTGTGTTGCTCTACCAATCTCCTAACTAGATGGATTTCCTTCATAGTCAAGCATCTCGACATGAATCCGAACTAATTCTCAGAAATAGTCATTGAATTTCTCATCCTAAACTCGACTACCATTTCCCACACCTTCATAATGTGACTAGCAACTTGATACCCCTATAGTTATTGCAATTTTTATTGTCACCCTCGATCTTCAAACTTTAGGCATCTTCATCGTCCTGAAGATGATATTAAACAACATGGTTAGCCATTATATACCTGACTCTTTAGAAATCTTCCAAAATCCACTGGAATCTCATCTGTCCTGGTCGCTCTACCTTACACATCCTATGAATAGCGCTCTTAATCTCCTCCACCCTAATATGCCTACAATAACATAATCGCAATATTTCTCTGATTTCTCTAAATCACCTAGCACAATGTATGTGTCTCCTATATCATTCAAAAGTTTATGGAAGTATGATTTCAATCTTTTCTTAATATGGTCATTCTTTACCAAATCTTTACCATCAACTCCCTTGATACACTTCACTTGGTGAAGGTTATGCATCTGCCGCTCCCTCGTCCTGTCTAGCATACATAATTTCATATCCCCGTCCGAGTCCTCTAATTTTGCATAAAGTCTCTCAAAAGTTGTTGTCTCATCTTCTGTAACCGCTAACTTCACCTCCTTTCTCTCCTTCCTATACTCCTCCGTATTCCGCAACTTATCCTCCTCAGTATTACTCTCCACCAACTTCATTTAGGATCCCTTCTTCACCTCTACCTTTACTTGAACTTCTTTATTCCACCACCTGTCCCCTTGACATCTACTAGAACAAACTTTTGAGGCACCCACCCCCCTTTTATTATATCCTTAATGCAAGTAGAAGTCTTATCCACATACTATCTGCATCCCCACTACTCTCCAACGCCCATACATCTATCAACTTCTCCCCTATTTGTAGAGCACTGTCTATCATCAAGCTTCTCCATTTGATCCTAGGACGGTCATCCATAACCCTCTTCTTACTCATCATCTTTATCTCCAATTCCGTCACCAAAAGCTTATATTAGGTTGAAAGGTTCTTCTTCAGGATAACCCTACAATCTCTACAAAAAAACTTATCCCCCTTCCTAAGGAGAAAAAGGTCTATTTGAGTCTTGACCACCAAGCTATGAAAGATAACCAAAAATTCCTCTTTTTTCGGAAAGTTCGCATTCACAACCACTAACCTAAAGGCTCTAGAAAAATCCAAAAGAGATACATCTCTTTCATTTCTTTCCCCGAAACTAAATACATCATGCATGTCAACATAAACCCTGGGAGTACACCCAATGTGCCTATTGAAATCTCCTCTAATAAAAAATTTCTCAGTGATGGGCACAACTCTTACCATATTATCTAAACTCTCCCAAAATCTCTTCTTCCTTCTCATCCAAGCCCACTTGTAGGGCGTAGGCACTAATGATATTCCAAGTCGACCCCCAAACCACCAAATTAACCGACATCATCTTATTATAACCCTCTATCTTCTACCATCAGCTCCCTGAGCTCCTCATCAACTAAAATCCCTACCGTTCATCTTTCTCACCCCTACTGAGTACCACAAATTATAACTTACCTATACTATGCTTAGAACCTATCCATTTAATCTCCTGCACATAGGCATGTTATCCTCCTCTTCCTAGGAATCTTCACTAATTCTATAGACTTACCTTGCGAAGTACCTATGTTCCAGGATATTTCTCTCAACCTAGAGGTACCCTTCCTGCCCTTGCTTCCCCCAACTTCAAACTTAACCCTGCCCCTAAATCTAGCCTTGGCCCTAACCCCAAACCCTAATTGACCAATAGCATGAACCTACTCGACTATCATTAACCAACACTACTAAAAAGAGTGTAAATTAATCAAGAGAATAACCCAACCAACTAAACTAGCACAACAGTACTCCAACACTATAGAATCAACTCCAACTCCAACCTAAGAAACCCTACCAGTCAGCAATACCAGAAAACACTTATCAAGTCATTACTACACCGATCAAGAACAACTAGAGAAAGATATCTACCACTTAAAGGAAACAATCAGAAGAAAGAACAAGAAATATAGTTAGAGAAACAATGAAACACACTAATTAATAACTCAAACTTCAAGGTGAAAAATAATCTAAACCTATAGTAAAGAAACTATTCCGCAAGGAAAAAAACAACAATATTAAATCAAGTATACATTCTAGAACTTAGTAGGAATAATATAGAAAACAATCTTATGGAACAATAGTCTATACCATGAGAAGGTAGTGAAGAATCACAAAACAAATGTACAGAGATTGGTAGTAATGGAAGGTCAAAACTAGATGTCAACTAAAAATACAATAAATGTTTAGACTGAACCTGCTTAGCGCTTCAAATATTGATAAAAGAAATGGAACATGAAGTCTGTTGTCGTCATTGGAGTTTCCAGTAGTCACTTAATTTCTTTGAGAGATTTTGTGAGTTCCTATCTCTGTATGTTCCTGCAAGAAACAACAAGGTTTTCTAGTCCATCTTACTCTTTATGTCCAAGAAAAATATCAATGTACCCCCTCTAGAGAAAAAGGGAGGTCGGTGTACTAGTTTCTTGAATAGAGGTGAAAAAGCAGGGACGGCGTGGCAATGGAAGATATGCACTGTGTTGGAGATGACCTGCTAGTTGAGGTGACATCGGTGAGGTTCCACTGGAGGTACTGGTGTTGGTATTGTTGCAGTGGATGCAGTGGATGGATGAGAGTGGTGTTTTTGTCTAATCAACTACCAAATAATCCAATTGGAGATTGAGGAAATTTTCGGCAAGGTGAGGTCACCAGTGATGAGTTCCGGAGATAATGTATAAAAACAAATGAGGGAAATAATTTGTTTGATCTATTTTGAGTGTACTCTCCATTGATGGAGACGGTGTGACAGAGTTACAGTGAGATGACAGAGCAGCAGTGAAGATTTTATTTGCGGTTTTTAGTTGCGGTGTAATGATAGAGATGGATATTTTACTCACTTCCTTAAATGACGGTGTGATGGTGGTGATGAATTTGCTTTCTACCGTTGACACTTGTATGCCTATGGTGGAGGAGTTCTAATAGTTCATCGTAGAATACTAGAGTGTCCTAAGAGTATATGTGATAAAATTTGTTGAAAGATCTTCAAGTGAATTAAATACACCTTTCAAATTTAACACCACTCTCATAATGGAAAGTGCATTACACGCATGCCACATCAGTACCATGTCAGCACCATACTGTGCTTCGTCAGCACCATACTATGCCACATCAACACCACATCAATGTCATATAAAAGATACTTCTAAATAAAGGTGATCCTACTAAAAAGAAAATTAAAAAGGAAATTACCCCTTTGCCCCGATCCCTTTCTCCTTCAAACCACCCTTTCTCTACACCCGCTTTCTTCTCCATTACTATCACCCGAGCTTCTACTCTATTTTCCTCGCTATTTCTCGACTAAATTAGTGCTTGTACCAGTTGTCTCAACTCCTTACCACATTAATTTCACATTCCTCTATATATGGACATATCAAATCCTCATCATTACAAATTCTTATATCTTTAAGAGAATTAAGAACATAAATTAACATATTCCTAATTATTTTGTGTTGTAGCTTAATCAAAATTCTTTAAAATCTATGTAGAAGAGTAATGGGCAACAAAATTTATCTTAAACAAGAGATGAGGAATCAATACATCTCTCCCCATATTGAGACTGATTTGTAGAAATAGGTTTGTTAAAATTGGGATTCAAAACCCCCCGCATTGAGATATCAGGAATCCAAAAATTAAGTTTCTTTTGTAGGAAGTTCATTATTGGGGCGATCTGTTATGAGTGGCGCTATCCCTTGTTGTTAGTTTATCTCATGTGTATTGGGTGCCTTTGGAAAACTCAACTTCTTTCGAAAAGCTTAGTAGACCAAGAATTAAATGAACTGAAAATTGACATCATCATATTTGTTTTTGGGGCTTCTAACTAATAAAACAAATATTATTGATAAGAAAAGAAAGTATTTCTTTGTTGATTGGTTTATGTAAGTGTGTTAATCAAGTGCTTTCAACTTGTGTATGAAGAAAGGGAAGTGCATAAGAAGAAAATGGTGGATTTACAGAGGAAGAAGGGGTAGGAGCAGGGTTGAAGAAGAAAGAGAATGAGATAGGGGAGTAATTTTCTTTTTCATTTTTATTTTTATTCTAAAATATATATACAGTTGGACCTTTTGAGGAAAAAATATACGTGCCTGATTTTTTTTCTTTTCTATTTTATGCCACTCAACATTAGGAGTGATATTTAAATTGCTTGAATGTTATTTAGGGGGTATTTAAATATCTATAACGTTAAATTGCTAAAATGAGTTTTGTGGACAAGTTCAGGTTTTTTATGTATTCCCCTTAGTTCTAAAATGTCTCATCAAAGTACCCGTCCTCCCTGCATTACCCCTCTCTAATGCAAAAATAATTACTTACAAATATTACATCTAATGGTTTTAGTTCCTTTTATATCTTCAGAAAAATTTAATACAACACTAATTTTTCTAGGTTCTCTAGAAGGTCTAGAATGTTTAGGAGCAACCTTAACAGATTGAGGGGATGGGGCATTGAATTCTCATTATTGTTATCATCATCATCATCATCATTATCATTAATCTGTCAAGATTAATAGTATCATTCCCTTATAATTCATTATGTCATGCATACCCCACTCCACCATATTCATATTCATATTCAGGTTTCTAGAAATACTAGGTTGAGCAGTAGACATACGATTATAATTTCTAGTATCAGTGGTACTTAGCGAAAGCGAAACCTATTTTTTTCTTTTTACTCAGACTACTTTCGGGACATAAATTTTTAGCACTTTTACCCATTTTCTTTAGTTTATCCATATTATAAAAATAATAGTAAAATTTAAAAGTACAAAAATAATATAATTACAAATAATGAATAAATTAAAAATTCAAAAATTAAAAGTAAGAGATGGAATGATTATACCAAATTACCGAAGTAATCGATTAATTGAACACTTGAAAGTTGAAAACTTCCACTTGATCACTTGGATAAAATAATAAAATATAAAATTAATTGAGAACAATTAAAATATTTTTTAGAAGAAATGTTGAGAGATATTGAGAGAATTGTTGCAAAAATTGAAACAATTGAATTGGTATTTTGAGGAAACAATTTGGAATAAAAAAATAATTTTAAAAAAAGTCAATATGGCCATTGTAGACTATTGCCTAACTATCAAATGGGGACAAAATGATAAAAAATGACTTGGCCCGACGGCTAGTTAATCCGTAGAATCATGTTGTTGTAGTTGTATGATTATTTCTACTGAGTAATTCTTTGGTTTTTTCTATTTTAATAAAAAAAATTATACCACATAAATTTTCCAGGGCTTATATCTTTAATTCCTACTGTTATTTTGAGCCCTATTTTATGTCAGATAGTGTATGTGTGTGGTTTACTTGCTGGCATAAATAATCCTTTTTCTAATCTATTAGGGTTTAGGACACAATTTTAGCTCTGATTTCGACCCTTCTATTTATATAGCAATATGAGCCTTGCTTTACTCATCTTGACACGTGGGTTATGTTTTTTCTAGCCTCGCATAATTTTCAGCTCCATACGTGATTCTTTTGTTTTAGACACCTTCCTGAGGACATCGCTGGAATCTAGGTAGGCTATGGTCTACTTTCTTCAAAATGGGAATTAGTGTCGTATATGTATGTTAAAGCGCCAGCTCGGGGTTGGGATTACTAGTCGAGCCTCAATATGCATATTCTTTCAGCCTATGGTCTACTTAGTTTTCCTGTAACTTAACTACTTAATTGGGGCTATATTGCCCTACCTTTGTGTCTCACACCGACTATTGAACATAGTATGGTTGGGGGAGGAATAATACCTTTGGTGCATATTATTTATATGATAACTCTGGAATGTAGTGAGGTTGAGGAGGAGATTATACTAGTGATTAGATCTTAGTATCTATCCACTGTTTTTAGGCTAGTGGCTTTAGAGCTGATCTAGGTAGGTTGATTACTCTGTTTTATACATGAGATATTACGTACAATTAAGGTGTGTGTGTCTTTTTGACGTAGATAGATGGATGTGGCATTGCTGGATAGTTAGCATCCCTATGTGATTACATTGTTGTGCTGGATAGTTAGAGGCCCTATGTGATGATATTGTGCCCTAGTCAGGTGAGAACCTGGGTGTGAGTTGTATTGGACTAAGCTATAAGAGTTTCATGATTTTCCCTATATGGGTATGCATTTGGCCCTTAACAGGTGCCCTCTAGGCAGTTGTGGCATCTTTGATGCGATTACTCGAGGCTCGGGATCGTAATTTGGCCAGGAGACAATATACCCTGTGAATAGGGCTTGGTAGCCATCCTATGTATTCCAGTATCAGAGTTAGGCCAGTTTATCCTATTGATTGGTTCTGTATAGCGAGCATCCATTAAACTTTTTAAAAGGTAACTTGAGTTTGATAGAATAATAATTGGAAATGATTTCTTATATATATTTATACTTTCTACGACTATGCTCATGGATAGTATGGAGCTATTTTCTCACTATCACTGTGATTTCTGGACATTGCCTACATAATGACAGTTAGGTCTTACTGAGATTTGGATTTTGCGTACATTGCTTGACTTGAGTTTCCACAAAGCTATGATATACGATCGAGTTTTGGCCTTGATGACTACAACACTTCTTGACTTTTTATGAGTATTTTTGTATATGGGATTAGATCCCTCCACGGACCCTTCAACCTGGGTTTTTATGCCGAATGCATGTTGCATGGCCAAGGGAGGGGTATACTGGGGTAGGTTGGGTAAGAATATAGGGAAGCCTCTGTAGGTCCTCTCCTGACAAAGTCATGTACTGAGGAGTGTGAGTACATGCACTATTTACTTTTCATCACCCCTTGCATTGCATACTTTGCACTTGGTTGCACTCCTTGAGACTTACAGGGGGAGTTCCAATGGGTTAATTATATGCTTATGTGATGGTTGATAGCTAAGTTTGTTTGCTACTCTTTGGTGTTGTTGATTAATTTCCCTGTCTTAGTTACTTTTACATTCATTGGTTAAATTATCGATTTTAAGATTTCTCTATTTATTCCTTACTTATGCTGGTCATGTTGGAGCTCCAGGTACGCGCCATGTTTAGTCATGATCTGTTTATTGCCCGAGTCTATGTGTTATAGCTTGTTAGTGGCTTCCTTTCATACTTGCTAGTTGATACTGTACATACTGATAACTGACCCTTCACTGCACTCACTAGCTATTATAATAGTCGCCTTTCTGTTGTACATTATGTACTAGTGCCCTTGTTACTTTTAGTTTCTCTTCACCTTGCATCTGCTTACTTTTTCCCGATAGGCCTATGATGCCTACTGGATAACCGTTGTTTTTGGTACTCATGCTACACTTCTGCATCTTTTTCTGATACATGTATTAGTACATGTTATCAAGATGGATGCGATCATGCGGATTAGCTTGGTACTTTTCAGGAGATACAGTTAGTATTTTGCATTCATGATGGATGGTCTTCCTTCTGTCTTTACAACTTTTCTACTTAAGAGTCTGAATAGCTATTTGTAGTTTTTGCCCCATTGTGGGTTGTATTTTGTATCTTTTCTATATATAGATTCTATACTGCCACGATACCAAGTTCTAGTGAGTCATGTTCATTTTGTGTATTTTCACGTTCTACTTCTATATCATCTCATTACATCTTTCTCCTTTTTTTTGGTTCTTTTTACTGACCTACCGCTACTTGCTCTGGGATAGAGTTAGGCTTTTCTACAAGTGATATGTAGACAACATCATAACACAGTTTTTGGGCATGAAAGATTGGTATCAGATCTTTAGGTTCACCGGTGTCTTTGGCTGTAAGAGAAAGTGTTTGATAGTGTTACGTGGATTGGTACATAGACGTCTATATCCTATCCTCAAGAGGATACAAGGCATTCTTTAGGAAATACTCTCACTTCTTGACTTTTGCGTGCGTTGTATGGTCATTACATTTCTTATCACCTTATTCGGCTCTACTCCTTACAAATGACTTATTCGAGCATCAAGAGATTATGTCATTAGATTTAGGGTTTGGGAGCCACTCGGGCTCCAACAGGAGATACTATTACGCCAGCCCTTTAGGCACCATGATTCAGACAGAGGTGCCAAGGGGTGCTTCTGTCACGACCTGATTTCTCGGATCATGATGGCACCTACTATACCACCAGAAGGAGAACCAAACCCCGTAGTCCATAGCTGAAGCAGAGGACTACTGAAATTCATGCAGAATAATATGAAAAGAAAAGGGTAATTAAGTAAGGAAT
>JBDJHY010191208.1:0-11838 GCA_039654485.1 Withania somnifera | reverse complement strand
GGCTTAAACTTAACAAATTTCCACAAAATTACATAATTAACAACCGAAGCCCATAAATCACAAACTCACAGTCGAACTTGACTTTGTTTGGCCTTCCGAAGCTAACGAAACTGTCATAATTTAATTCTGAGCTCGTTTTGAAGAAAAGTTGACTTTAGTCAAGGAGTACTACATTTAAGGCTCTAAAATAAGGAATTTTAGATATCACTCGACTGAGTTGCCAGGGATCCGAACTATCGGTCCCATCAAGCCATAAATGACTTGGGGAAACTACTGAAATGCTCTAGAATGCAAGACACTGCATATTTTTCATAAATGACCTTAAGGATCATTACAATATAACTCCCACAACTACTTTGATTGACTTGTGTTGTGATGAGCTAATATAAATGCAATATAGATATCTTCCCTATTTGACTAGGTGAGACAACTAAGTACTAGATCTTGTCTTAATTGTAAATCATATTCACTATTTTAATTTTAGATTCAATAAACATGATCTCACTCCTTAAACTCCTATTCCACTAGTCAAATTTCCAAATTAGTGCACATTCTGAGCTTTAGATGTATTCTAATATTGGCCAATTAATTAAAACATATTAATACCGAAGTGTAAGAATAATTATCATGAGAAAAAATCATTAGTTTATGTTCAACCAATATCATACATCATGTGTTAGCCCTAACACTAGAACAAGGGTATTTAGTAACTAATAGTCTTACTCAATCCACAAAATAGTATATTTAACATATAAGTACAAGGATTGAGCAATAGAAAGTAACCCTAAGTTTTTGACTATCTTTTTCATTTGTTGTTTTCTCTCCCAAGTGCTGCACTACTCCCAAAACTGCCTCCTTAAGGGTTATATAGTCGCCCAAGAAAATGACTATTTTTCACCCAACTTAATCTGTAAGTTAGTAGCAATTCCAGCAAAAATAAATAGGGGATCATGATGTAATCCCAATACTGATGGCCTAGCCATCACGTCATGATTCCCATCGCGATCAGCCTAATTTTTTCACAATTCATGCCTGCTCATTTCGGCTTCTACTTCCAGTTGATATACATTCCTTAAGGCTCCAAATACACTTGAAATAGGCTAATCATCTGGTTTAGTAATGCTACACATATTTCTAGTAATAAGACACTCAAAAGCACTTATTTATTCCTGAAATCAAGTTAAAATATAGGACTTAGTTGGCGTTAAGGTATATAAATATGCCTAAGATCACCATCCTACACTTAGACTTTTGTTCGTCGTTGAACAATTATTTACACATTGCAAAACCAACCTAACTGTCAATGATTGAATTCACATGATACACTAGTTATGTTCTATCAATTTATTTGGAATTTTAAACACTTCAAACCATTAACCAAAATAGTAAAAAAATAGATCCATAGGAAAAGAACTAACACTACTACATTACTCAACACAATTAGGATTTGTACGAAAACTTGACACTTAAATGAAACAAATCTATTATGTACACCATGACTCCCCAATTGTGCCCTCACAAGAAAGAATAGTCCACACACCCATTAATTCAATAGAATTGAATATAGTTTAAGGACTTATAACAACTTTACACAACTCTCACACTTACAAAGAATTTACATGCATGCACAAAGTACCGTATACTTGCCCATTATGTACATCTCCACTAATTAAGCATACTTGACTAGAATCAGATCGGACTTTAATGGGTCGTAATGCTGGCTAAGGGATGGGTGGAAAAATATATCATAGTGACTTACACTTACCTAAGAACTTCACACTTTTTACACTTCAACAACCATTAATTCTACACTTCAGTTTTCTTAGCATTTCTCAAACCTTTTTCTCACTAACCAACTTATTTTTTCAAGAATGCCTTTCTCAACTTTTTTATTTTGAGCACTTTCTCTTTTTATTTGTTTTTTCTTATCACATTTTTTTCTAAGTGCATTTTATTGGTGCATAGGCATTCTATCCAAGAGGGTCTCCCTACCATATTATGCTCATTGGTTCTCCTATTTCTCCTTTTTACTTTATTAATATTTACATCTTTGTACTAGTGCTACAGGAAGTAGGGTGCAAAAATAGAAATTCAATAAATAGGATTAAGGTAGATTACGACTACCAAAAAATAGGTAATAAGCTCATAGGAGTGACTAGTGATATTATATCTGAACAGGATAAAATTTTACAAAACATATCAACAAGGGCCTATATCATTTACTAATCAAAGCAATACTTTTATTTCGCTTCAATAACATGCAACCTAAGTTCTAGACTAAGATACAAAACATGGAATATGTAAGAATCTCACCTCACTTGGTACATTGGTTCAACTAGTATTACACAAACGTTGAGTTTCAATTAAGCACAAATGAATGGTATTTCACTATTAATCCATAATTCCATTAGTGTAAAGTGTTATGACATGTGCATTTCACTCTAGGTATACTACTCATTGTGCTCAGTTGTAGTTTGAAGTTGTTTGTTTTTCAAAAATTAGAGACACTACCTAATGTACTTAGTTTTTGCAATCATTGCAGGGTTCTACCTATTTTATTCCTATCTATGACTAATTTCCCTTAAGACGGTCATCATCCATCCATCATCGGGGAGAATTCCATTATTCAATGACTAAGAAGAAAAGAAAATACACAATTAACTATTCTACTCTGGATCAAAGGGTTATCCTTCGAAAAGGACCGACAAGAAAAACAAAGGAACCCCAAAATTAAGTAATAAAAATTTAAATAACAAGAAAAATTGAAATACAAAGCAAAATAAAAATTACATAACAAGGAAAAATAAAAAGTACAACATAAAAAACTGAATTTAAATAAAAAAAATTATACTAGCAATACACCATCTATAATTAACATACCAAGGATATTTTTTCCCCCACCCCACACTTAAAATCAAGCACTGTCCCTTGTACACAAAATACAATAAAAGACAAAGGCTATAAAAACTCCCTTGTCATTCGTCAAGGTCTTTCGAGTCATAGGTTTGGAAGCTTTCATCCTCATCTGGTAGGAAAACAACATCACCACAGTGTCACCATCACTGTCATTATCTTCACTCTCTTCTTATGCATATGAATCCTCCTGTACATACTCATCCTCGGTAGGGACATCATTATCTATGAGATCTATAAAATAAGACCCAATCCTACATATCGTATGAGCTTGATCATTCATTGGGTGCTAAAAGTGCACAACATTAATCTCTTTTTTAGTTGTAGGCCTACTGCCAATCCAAAGCTTCAACATCTCAGTTTCATACATGAAACCAAAATAGCTCTCATACATTGCTATTCGCTCTAGCTGTGTCAGTTTCTGCTGTCCTACTCCTTCATCTGCAACTTTACTCTTAGTAACATCCATAATTTTAGCAAGTAAGAGGATAGATGGCATCTGTCGGATCTTCCTCAACATCTTGGCCTCTTAGAAACTATGTCATCATACCCCCAAAAATATACCTCCACCTCCGACTATACCTTGCCATTTTCATCGCAACCTGGATTACTCCACCAATGTCATCAGGCATAACCAAGGCATATCCTACTCCGGATAACAATGGTTAATAATTTATTGCCATCGGGAAATGGTTGACAATATTCAACCACCAGTGCTTCTTTATTGAAATATGAAAATAAAAGGGCAGAGTGGTGCCCTTATGTATTCCTAATCCATCTTGCCTATGAGTTGATAACAAACTTAGTGTGGAGAATATGCTGATAAGGTGGGTGCCTCCACAAAGTATGCAATGGTACCATGTCAGCCTTATTGTTGGTGTTCAGTAAGTTATTGACAAAGGTAGACGTTACCCAGAATGTGTGCCCTAGCACCTTTACTTTATCTGTTTATTTTGGATTCCAATTCACACGAAATTGTTTAACCAGGTTGATATTGCATTTGCCTTGGTCCTAAAAAATAAAATCCAAACCCAACTGGCACACCTGAGTGAAAATCTGTGGTAACTCTTTGGATAAACTTGCCCCCACATTCATATATAGCACATACTATATACAACATACAATGGTGGGATGGTGGAAACCACCACACAGTTAACAATTAACTACATGTCACCACAATAATTTCATGGAAACTCACAATTTGTACTTGTCATGTAAATTCAAGCTACTTAGACTCACTCCCCTTTCATAATGTGCATTAACGAAGTTGCAATGTGTCAACATACATAACTCAAACCCATTCAATTACAAAATAGTGCAAGGTACGTTACTAGTGCGACAAAGGAAAAAAGTACTCCTAATAACAGAAATAAACTACCTTTGAACACACTATGTGCACATTAGACATGGAAACCGCATGGTCTATCCCATTATCAACCCCAACAATTTAGTTAATCAAAGGTAATCTTTACATCCTGGAATAAGTCTCACCACCAAGTCCACCATACAACAAACTCAAGTTCCAGAATAACATAACCAAGATTTCTTCTTTAACACCATTCATGGCACAACAAGAGTAGTTCATTACTATCAAGTTTAATTCCACAACAATGGTGAAGGCTATTATGAAATCATTGCTCAATAACTATAATCCAAGAGAAATAAAAGAGAAAACATTAAAAACTTACTTGAGATGCTTGACCTTGAAATGTAATGGAGTTAGATGAAGAGAGAAAAGGGAAAGACTTAATCTTTTTGAGAGAAAAATAAGGGGTATGGTGTGAATGACTAAGGAAAATAAGGGTTGGGTTGGTATTTAAATAACCTAGCAGGGTCGAGTTGAATTGATGGGTTAAAATGATTTTTAGAATAAAAAATCTCTCCATCACAACGTGATCTCTATCGTCATGGAGTGTTTTTCCAACCAGTGTCTCATCACAATAAGCATCACGACATTCTTTCTATAATGATGGACATCCCAACTTTCTAGAGTCTCATCATGATATGCATCACGTCATGATGCTTATCATGATGGAACTCCCAGCTATACAGAGTCTTATCACAATACATATCAATTCGTGATGCTTATCGTGATGGAACTCACAGTTATCCAGAGTCTTATTACAATATGTATCATAACTTATCGTGATGGAACTCCCAACTATCCAGAGTTTTATCAAGATATCCATCACGTCATGATGCCCATCATGATGGAACTCTAGCATTTAGTGGATGATCACAATGTGCATCACGACTTGATAGCCATCGTGATCAGTATAATTTCCATCCTATAACGTACCTTTAGGCCTCCATATCTTCATGTACCTAACAAATATAATAAAAAATTATTAAAATACATAAACAAAGTTAAAATTACCATACAAATCATGGGTTCCCTCCTCAGTAATGCCATATTTAACGTCATGGCATGACCCACTTAATATCATGCATCCACCATATCGATGGATGTCATTCCTTGATCAGCATTGGGCCAATATTTCTTGACCCTCTGGCTGTTAACAAAAAAAGTTTGGTCCGACTTATAATCTTGAAGCTCAACAGCTCCATGCTTCATAACACTTACAACTTTGAATGGCCTCATCCACTTGGAGCACAATTTCCCAGGAAACAACCTCAATCGTGAATTGAATAGGAACACTTGTTGTCCCAACTAAAAGGATCTTTCAACGAATTGCTTATCATGTCATTTTATAGTTTTCTCCTTGTATAGTTTGGCATTTTCATAAACGTTGAGCCTAAACTCCTCAAGCTCATGTAGCTTCGACATCCTTTTTTTCATGGCTTCTTTAAAGTCAAAATTAACCTCTTGATAGCCATATACGTGATGCTTCAATTCAATGGGAAAGTGATATGATTTTCCAAAGACTATGCGATACAGTGAAGTATTGATAGGAGTTTTATACGCACTTTTATATGCCCAAAGGGACTCATCAAGCTTCTCAGCCCAATCCTTCCTCTGTGCATTCATTGTCTTTGGAGAATTTGCTTTATCTCCCTATTTCATACCTCCACTTTCCCACTAGTTTTGGGGGTGATAGATAGAGGTTATCTTGTGCATCCCATATTTACTTAGCAGATTTTTAAACCATGCATTCCTTAAATGCGATCCACAATTACTAATCATTGCCCATGGAGTTTCATATCTTGTAAAGATCTACTTCTTCGATAAATTCAGTACCACTCTCTCATCATTTGTGGGTAGTGTGTTGCTTCCACCCATTTCGATATGTAGTCAATTGCTATGACAATGTACTTATTTCCATGATCATGATGAAAATGTTCTATGAAAACAATACCCCATACATCAAAGATCTCAATTTAAAAGATATTGTTTAATATCATCTAGTGACGTCTTGAGATGGATCCTGTCCTATGACATTAGTTATATTTCTTCACAAACACATTAGCATATTTAAACAATGAAGGCTAGAAAAACCTAAATGCAGTACCTTGTGTGTTATGCGTTCCCCTCCATAATGTCCCCCATAAAGTGAAACATGTCATTTATTCGGAATATCGTTCATCTCACACTCCGACACACACCTCCTAATAAGATGATCTGGGACTTGCTTATACAAGAATGGCTCATCCGAGAAATAAAACTTATAATCATGGCTCAGTCATTTTTTCTGCTGACTAATGGCTCCATGTGGAAAAACCCTACTCAACAATACATTTACTCTATCTATGTACCATGGAAACTGTTGTATTGATAAGTTCATTAGTTGTTCATCTAGGAATTCTTCTCTAATTTGACTTTTCTTCTCAATGTGCGCATGATTCTCCTATCTTGACAGGTGATAAGTTACCTGATTTTCACAACCTTTGCGGTTACGGATCTCATGATCAAACTCTTAAAGAAATAGGATCCACCTAATCAACTGCAGTTTTGCATCCTTTTTATTAAACAAATACCAAATCGATGTATGATCGGTATACACTATCATTTTAGTTCCTACTAGGTAGGCCCTAAATTTGTCAAATGCATAAACCAATGCTGGCATCTCCTTTTTTTGTCTGTATAGTTAAATTGAGTATAACCAAGAGCCTTACTAGAATAATAAATAGAGCGTATGATTTTGTTCTTCCTCTTTCCCAGTACTGCTCCAACAATAGTATCACTCACATCGCACATTAATTCAAAAGGCAACTCCCATAAGCCCAAGCATGTCATTTATTCAAAATATCATTCATCTCACCCTAAGGCACAGCTCCTGATAACCTGATCTAGGAATTGCCTATTGTCACGACCCAATTTCTCGGATCATGATGGCACCTACTATACCACCAGTAGGAGAACCAACTGCATTGTCCGAAGCCAAAGCAGAGGACTACTATATCAAATACGGAAAGCACAAGTTTAATAAACTATGCATAAATGAATAAAACAGAAGTATAAAGAATAAAAAATAAATGCCCAAAAATCAGTATCAATGTAATAAAACCACTAATTATAGAACAAGGAATCAAAATTCTAATACAACTGTATCTCCGAAAATATATGGAGATCAACAGAAATACTAAAGAAAAACAGGAAAAGTCGGATGCCAAGCTCACCCTGAGTCTCTAAAAATCAATGTAGTTTGAACGAACAACGATCTGTAATCAAGGTCAGGCACTTGTACTCGGATCTGCACATATGCAAGTGTAATATGAGTACAAGATGCTAAAGCAACCCATACTCAGTAGGATTTGAGGGCCCACTAGGTACATAACAATAATAAAAGCAGTAAATAATGAAAGACAATAAATAGGGTCACAGAAGCAAATAGGACATCATGGAAGCTCGCTACTCAAACAAGAATCAAGGAATAAGTAGAACATAGAGCGTAGCTAATCACATAATAGGATCTCATGCAATGAAGGAAAATGTACTCGTAATCCATGCAATAATTTATGTGACTAATAACAACAAAATTAGGAGTCAAAACAAGAAAGGAGGACAACATGGATGGTATACAGGTAACCTCAAGTAAAGGATGGATGAATGAATAATAATGTAACGCAAAATATCCTACATAACATGAAGTATTAAGTAAACAATAATATAGACAAAATAATAATAATACTACTAAAGTGATGTATATAAACATTGTCAAGCCCCCCAGATAGAAGTGCAGCATACACAAAAAACACGCTCACCGTAGGTCTTATATCTCAGTCAGGGTACATTGAAGAAGAGAAGTGCAGAAAAGAAAATACACTCACATGAGTAACCATTCCTGTGTACGCATCTCCTCCGGTACCCATAGGCCCAACAGGAAGAATACATGAAAGGCTACCTTAAATATCCTAGTATATCTCTCCTCCATCTTATACCTCCCTCTCCGTGTTGCCAAAGCCCCAAGGCAAGGTCCATGGAGGTATATCACCACGTACAATCTCTAACGTTATCATAACCTCATATCCCTAATCTCAAGGGTCTCAAGTTTAGGAACAAAAGTCTCACATCAATAATATAATCAAACTATACTCGGCAAGTTATGGCGTTCCACGCCTGTGTATCATAGTATCACCAAAAGTCCTCAAGTGAACTGTATTAAAAATCCTACGAACCAGTGTATGCAATAGTTTTGAAAAGTTGTACTCACCGTCGTATGACGACGGACTCAAGTGTCAGCAGCTGCACTCACTACCAAACAGAATCGGTCTCAAGTCCCAACATTTATTAGTCAAATGATATTTGATGGTGCTAGGGTGTAAAACCTGGCTAAACCAAGTAAAAATAGTATTATCCGGTGCTAGATACAACACCGAGTCTAAAACAACTAAAAGGTTTTTACTTATATTATTATTAAAATATTACAATTTGTTGGTTTATGTCATTATATATCATTATTACTAAAATCAGTCTCTAGCCTTCATGTCTTAACAATCAGATGGTGCTACTGGCCCAGTCCCAATGCACTCTCATCGGAGTCCAAATCCCATCCTCTCGTGTCATGAATGCACAAAATATTAGCAAGTATATATACGTATGATCATGTAATAACAACTTCCAATTCCCTGCACAGGTATGACTGGACAACTTCGAAGTCACAGGCACCACAAAAAATTGGATAACAAAGTATATATCAACAAGGGAACGGACGAAAGAACGGTACAGGATCACTATGAACACATAGCTACCCAACCCACGAATGTTATTTAGTACAATTACTAAAGCTATCAGCCCAGAGATAACCCCACGAAGCCTACTTATTGCCGATGATAAGGGCTATAAGCTCACGAATATTACTCCGACTGATATCAAATAATCTCCAAGTGCTCTGAAACATGCGTAAAAGTATTCCATATGTTAATACGAGTTTAATAGTATAATTTATGCTAAGTTCCGGACTG
The DNA here is from genome assembly GCA_039654485.1 of Withania somnifera. Classification (NCBI taxonomy): domain Eukaryota; kingdom Viridiplantae; phylum Streptophyta; class Magnoliopsida; order Solanales; family Solanaceae; genus Withania; species Withania somnifera. The sequence goes on along the minus strand of JBDJHY010191208.1, from coordinate 2,562 downwards.
GGCCTAATATTGATCCTAAATTGGACCTGCTGGCCAGCTCGTCTTTCCACAGGGTTTCCAATGTTACTAGTAACCCGTGCTCCAAAACTGAGCGCAATTCAAGTAAAGGAAGACCCCTGAACAGCCCGGAGAAAATTGAGTATAAAAAGGGCTAAGATTCGACCTTTATGAATTTGTACGTTGAATTCGAAAATAGAAATGTTACTACGATGAATAACAACCCTAAGGAGAAAAGAACTACCACATAACTTCGAATAAAATTAAAGAAATCAACAAATCAAGACTAGCGCATTAATGGAGGGAAAACTCTAAATTTAATGAAATTTAAAGGATAAAATCACTTACCGAAGGTGGGGATGACTTACAAGATCTTCAAGGAACTTTTTTTATGAATTTTGGGGAAGTTTCCAAGATAATTTACACAAATTTTAGAGAGAAAACAAGGGAAAATTGATAAATAATGACCCCAAAATAGGTTGAAACTGAAGATAATACCCTCAGGTATCAATTTATTGGACCAAAAGTGTCGATAAATTGGCACCCCTGACACTGATAGGCACCGATTTATCGAACAATTAAGAAATTTATCGGCACTGCCGATTTATTAGTCAATTTTCCCGATAAATTGGTCCAATCCTTTTTTCAAAAGAGTGTCCGATGTATTAGTCCTGGAAGATAAATTGGCACTTTGACCGATTTATCGGTCAAAGCTACATCAGTAAAACAACAAATTCTCTAAATTTCAACCTGGAAATGAAATGGAGTCCAATTTTGACAAACTAAATATGTATTTTATGTAAAAAAATACATTTCTGACTCAATGGAATCCATGAAATTGATATCAGAGGTCATTTGAGCAAAAATAACCCCCAACCAAGAATTAGCCAAAATAAGAAAATTTCTAACTTTCCACATGACAACTCAAATCAAGAACTAACACCTTGAGAAGTGTACCAAGGGTCAAACTAGCCTAAATTCATCATTCCAAAGCTGACGAAAGCATCAGACTTTTGATCTAACACTCCAAACACTAAAATACCACCCAAGCTTCAAATTAGGCCTTGAACTTAACTAAAACCCACTTTTGAGCATAACCTGCAAACGTAAACTCCAAAACACAAAAATTAAGGTTAATCGTGACTTTATTTAGCATTCCAGATAACGACCCAAACCACCTATCTCACCATGCTGAGCATTCCTTGGGGCATCCCCCCTCCATGATAAACACCTCTAACTTCTACTGACTCAGGTGCACCCCGAATGGAAGATTGAATCAACCCTCATTGGGAGAAATCCCTACCATAGTGACCTACTGCTACACAATCATAGCACACAGGGCCTGAGGGAAAACCCTAGTAGCAGACTGGATCTACAGCACTCCAAGCATAACCCAATCTCCTATACTGCCAGAAATCCTTCGGTACAAAATTTTGGCCACCCAGGCTTAAAGCCACAACAGGAATACCAATGTAGTTTGTTTGTAACTCAGAACCCTAACATCTTCCTGAACCCCAACTGAAATCTGTGGAACGATTCTAAATTAATTAATGATGCCACCTGAATTGGTAGTGATAAAGTTTGAGTTACAGGCAATACTGGCTGAGATAAATTTCCTGACAAGGTATCACTAGCACCATCTGTTAGAACAAGATGCAAAGCATGCTGAAGACTACCCCGTTAGGGGCAAGATTTGGCGAAATAACCCACAATGTCGCACTCAAAACACGACCTTGATAGCTTATTATTAAGATACCTACGACCAACACCCGAATGGACACCACAGATGAAAGATCAAACACTGTGACCAATCACTCTATAGGCCTTCCGGCACAATCCTTCCATAAATTTCGTGTGGGCCAACACCTGAGCAAAAGAATGGCCTACCATTATCAAGGACTCCACTACTAGACAAAGAGGCAAAATCAAACCACTCACAAATATTGGTGCCTTATCTCGATTAGTAGGAAAAAAAGGAGTATGCCCAACCATCTCATAAAAATGACCCACATACTCAGCGACGGACATCTGACCCTATTACAGACACCTAAACTCCTTATGCCCCGGCGAACCATTACCTATATCGGGAGATACTTCTTCTGATGCTCCTCCCCTGACTACGCTCAAAATATTAAGAAAAACTATCTGTAGAACTAGCATTTCTAAAAATCCAATCGATGATGAAGCTGAAGCCAAATCCACTAGATGTTGTAATAGAATATCCGATAGTCGCTGGTCTGTGGACGGAACTGACCCACTGCTCATATCATGGGCTCTAGTTGTTGCAATGACCCTTGCACGTCCTTTACCTATATCTCATTCCCAGTCTCATCCCCTCATAGGAGTCCTAGCTACTGGTATAGGATGCTCGCCCTTGCTTGCTGAAGACTTCGAATACACTATCTACGAAAGAATGAATGTGAATAAATAAGTTTTCGGGGCAACATCCAAAGGGAGAAGCACATGAATCAGAATCAAGGAGGAGAAATTATTTCCTAAATTCCACCATAGCCTCTCGAAGATAAACAACAGACGCCTCCACGCCAATCCGCAAGACTCGACTGG
>JBDJHY010191197.1:0-11838 GCA_039654485.1 Withania somnifera | reverse complement strand
TACCGGGCTATTTAAATCACCCTTTAGTATGTTTTAATCTTTTGATAAACGTCTCAGATAACTATTTTTAGGATCTAAATAGTCACAGACTCAGCTTATTTAGTATGACTAGTACAAGCCTATTTACAGAGATATTTTATTACTAGCATGATCAGTAGGAGCATTAGGAGTTCAGTTTTTGGGAGTACTATCTAGAACCAAGAAGATTTGTTTTTCAGATAGCCCTCATCCTAGAACTACTTCTCCACGATAAGTTTTATAGCGCAAAATAGTTGATTCTATATTTAGTAGATCTACACCAACCAAATCCTATAACTTCGGTCGGGTATAGAGCGCCCTACCAATGCGTTATTTAGTTGGCCTTGTGAGTTACTCACATGGTTACACATGGGTTAAGAGAATCCACCACCTATGCTCAGCTTTTAGTTTTACAGTATGAGTAAACATGTTGCATGATTCAGTAGTTTATGACAAATATGTTTATTTTTGTTATTATTGTTATGATATTCATAATTGAACCATGTTTTCCGCTATATGTGAGTCATTGCAACTCAGTTTCAGTTACAATTTACAGATTCAGTTTCAGTAAATTTTATGACTATAGATTTTAATACATGAAAGTAAATGAGACTTTTTATCCCTATTTATGATTTATCTCTGTCGATGAGTTTATTTTAGTAAATTCAACCAGTTATCTTAAGTTCAAAATGATTTCAACATAACTTTACATATTTCACTTAAAAGTTCAAAGTCCTCCAGTATTCGTTTTTATGCATGTATCCAGTCTTTATTATCTCGTAGTCCTAGCTTGTAATCTTTCAAAGTATTTATGATCTCTCAGTCCTATAGTTCAAATATATTTCAGTTCATTGCTCAGTACAAATTTGTGATGTCAGTCTCAACTTATGCATATTTAAATACTCTATCCATATTTTAGATAGGTATTCTATACCTACATTAAGTTATGTTGTTTTTTAAATGTTATTGCGTAAATTTACATAACAGTACATTCAAAGTACTGACGCATACTATATACCTACATTCATACTGTAGTTACAAGTATCCCTCTCTATTCTGGATAGTAAGTGCAAGACGATAGTGAGTCCTCATTCTTTGAGGTTGATATACTCAGAGTTTTAAATTTATGTTATTTTTCTTTTTCAGTTATTTAGTATTTGTTTGGGGCTTTCCCCAACTACTCTTCAGTGTTAGTTGAGGCTTCATTAACAGTCAGTTAAATGGTTGTATCCAGTTTTCAGATAATGTATTTTCCAGTCACAAAACCTTTCTATGTTTTATTTATAGTAGAAAGTTAGGCCATGTATTACTTCCGTTTTATATCCCAGTTCAGTTTTTATGTGTTATGACAGGCTATGGTTTATCTTTGAGTCACTCATAGTTTCAAGTACTGTGTTACGTCCAGGGTGTAGACACAAAGTGTGATAGCTATAGGATTCTTTGGTTTTGTGAAAATTTTGAAAATTTTTAAAAAGATTTCCTTTTAGTAGTTTTATTTTCTATCTGTAGGTAAAAGCACACTTCATCCACCGCTTGATTTTTTTTAGTTCTTTTTCGAGGAGGTTCCCTTTGAATCTATATTCATTTTTCTTTTTTAGGAGTAATTTTTATATTTTTTATTCATATGTTAGGGACATTTTTTGATGATAGTGATGACAAACGTCTTGAGTGATGTTTGTCAATAGTATTAATAAGTTTGACTCTTTCACTAATTTATGCAAAGTGCTATTGTTAGACTATAATTGACTACTTGTTTTAAGTTTTCTGAATGAAATCGTGCTAAAAATTGGTTTGAATGAATGACTTTATATGTCTTAGATTAAACTGAACTCTTCGAATTTTTGGTTGAGAGTCAATAGTGATCCTTCTTGATTTGAGCAGGTGCATGGAGTGAGTAAGACTTTTGTGCATTGCATTTTGCATAATCATGTCTAGAACTTTCCTAGTGTGTTCACAAAGCAACATATAGAATGTTAAATTTAGGAGATGATATAGGCCTTTTTATATCTTTGTTTTATTCCTTTTTTTATTTACCATTTACGTTATTGTTAGTTAGCCATGTTGAGCCTTTAGCATAATCATTTGTAACATCATATGTAGTTGATTCCTTTTCCTTCATAGACCTTAAATTTGATCAAAACTACTACGTGTTATAAGTTTAAAACAAGAGAAAATGCATTAAATCCCCCTTAAACTTAGTAGAAAAACTTACTTTAGTACTTTAATTTTAGGGAAAATTTTCTACCCACCTAAAAAACTTTTCAGTGAATTATTTACCATCTTAAAAATATGATATCAGTCTCACAATAGAGAGTGCATTACAAATAGGCCATATCAGTGCCACATCATTGCAATATCAACGCCACATAAATTTTTTTAAAAAAAGCATACTATTATCTATATATATAGATAACTTCCCGCCCCCCTTCATTTATTCTTAAAACAGCGTCATCCTCTTTCTTCATCTACATTTTTTCCTTCTTAAAGAACAACATCCACCCCCCTAATTCTCTTCCACCCCATATATATCTTTAGGAGTGAGGATTACAATTCAGTGAATTTATATTTCAGGAAACTAAAAAAATATAACTAACATAGCATGCAATTCAAAAAGCAACAAATATATTCATAGGCTTAACGCAGCCACAAGTAGAGAAAACAAGAACAACATTATTTGAAGAAGTACGGTCACAATAATTCGGGAAGCTAGTTTTATTGAGAAATATCAAAGTAATAAAGGGTTATCCCTAAGAATCCCATATTATTTCCGGGAAAATTAAGCTTTGAAGATTGTAAAAGTTGAATATTTTGTTTTACTTGTGAAAATTAAAGTGAGTATTAGAAGAAGAAGAAAAAGACATGATAGTTTTCTTCTTATTATCAACAATGGGTTTTGTGAAAAGAGTGTTAAAATATATAGCTCTTTATCCATAATTTTTTTTTATTTCTTTGAGAAATCAATGGTGTGGCCGAGGTGGAAGTGGGAGAGTTTTGTAGCAAAATAAAGGAGTTGGGAGATTTGAAGAGTTACAAGTGGGTGTGATTGGGCTGGTGGTGTTTGAAGTAGAAAGGGTTGAATTTTTTATACATTTTTATTATATAATATTTTAATATTAGTGGATCAGTCCTTTTTTTTAAATACACACCAACATTAAGTTTGATATTTAATTCGCTTAAAGTTATTAATTGGGAAAAATAACTACCAGTAAAGTTAAAGTGTTAAAGTAAGTTTTGCTACCAAGTTTAGTGAGGCTTTTATGCAATTTCTCTAAAAATAAAGTTAAAAAATGTGTGGACAATGGAAGAAAGGAATGATTTAATTTAGAGCCCTCAAAGAATATCTATTAATGTAAAATTTAGATGTTGGGTGGGGAGTAAGAAAAAAAAGAGAAAATGAACAAAAATGAATGATGTTGAATGAGAATACGCCCTTTTGTTTATGTGGGAACTTTCTTAAATATAGAGGAAAAAATAGAGTTAAGGGTTATAACGTGGTGTAAGATAGGTGTTTTGAATAAATTTCTCAATGAAAAGGTAATGTATTAAAGCACTTGGGAATGTAGTCAGTATTACTGGCTAGAATAGTTCCTACTTGTCTCTAACCTACATTGCCATCCCTAAAGTCCTAATTGATATTGAACTTGTACATTCTTAAATTAGTGGAGTACGACACTATGGTAAATCCTATGTCTCATCGTATGTAACATATGAATTCTTTCGGAGAGTAAGAGAAACTTTATTCTAATACCCATTTTTGTGGTAAATTGTATAATTGTGAGTTAATTGTGTAACTCTCTTGTTGTAAGGGAATATGTTTGATGAAAGATAGGTATCTATTTTATTTCTTGATTAAATTATTGTGCCTAAGGTTTCTAATGGTAAGAATCATTTCTTTAGGCTAGGAGGTATCAAAGTAGTATCCATGTATGCTTAAGTGATTATGCATCATGCTTATTGTCTACTGGTCACCTGTGATAGTCATTATAGTTATAAATTGAGTGGACTGTTTATTGATGGGTGATGTTGTATTCTTTATTGATGTATTAATGAGTAAATAGTTGTTCTACGATGCTTTATGTGTGGGGTCTTGATCATAGGTGCAAGTAGACACTTATTTTCCTTATTCAACCTACCTTTTATATTTGTTTTGAGGATTACTTGCTATTTGCGAGCATAAATAGTGAAATTGGTATAAATATGTTCTAAATACCTTTTTTATGATGTTATAAGCTATTTTTTCCCAAAAAGTTCAAAAGTAAGAAAACAAAGTTTAGATGGGATCACTCATTTGTACCAGCTAGTCTAGGCATGTTGTAGTATGTTTCATGTGAATTTATGTGTTGAATTGCCTAATGATATGTTTTTGAGATCTTGTAGGTTTATTTTGAAACTTTTTTTCAGGTTATATTATTGGGAACATAATCAAATAAACGGGATAAAGAAGGAGCAAGAATCCACTAGTGAAACTAGCTAAGGCTATTTAAGCTTGTGCCCTGCTATCTTTGAGGCTATGAATGAGTGCTTGTGAGGATTCAAACTGAGGGTATGGAGCTTGATCTTAAAATAATTTTCAACCTAGTATGAGTTATGAAGGATTTTTTATCAACACACAGCTCAACATGAAGCAAATTAGCAAGGAAAACTCAAGGTGAGATGCCTAGCCGATCTTTTGTCCAATGGTTTCACTTGATATTAGCAGTCTTGTGGTGGCTAAATGATGAGTTTTGGGGATGGTTTTGGATATTGTTTGCCAAGTTAAATATGACCCATTACGACAAATTAACTAATAAATAAGAGTGCAAATAATATTTTAGATAGTAGCTACACACACAAAGTAGTACAGCAAGCTGGTGGAACACAGTTGTTGGTCGATTGTTACTGCAAAGAAAAGGACACATCCCGCACCTAAATCTAGGAGATAATCCCCGCGGAATGGTGTTTAATGCACAAGGATACTTGTTTTCTATAAAACAATTTGGCGACACAGATTTTAACTCATCAACTAATCCACGGGACGCGGGATTGTTCCCTTGATTAAAAAACGTGTCTAATGCATTGTTAAGTTTGGGGACTGTTTTGGTATTAACTAAACTTCATATTAGGCTGATTTTACACGAGTTTTTGGAGTAATAAAATGATTAATTTTCAATAAAACCAACCATATTTGTCATCTTTATATATTTGGGAGAAACATGCATTTTTGGAGCAAAGAGAGAAGAGCAAGACCTCTACACTAGGGTTCTTTTCCTACTTTGGTTTTCTTATTGTTTTTTTGCTTATGTACTTCATTATAAAGATTATTTGGAAAATTATGAGTGTTTAAACGACTTCGTTTCGTGGTTGAGGCTACAAGACACGATTTTTTATGTAGTTTATGGTTGGTTTATTTTTTTTTATCTTATTGATAGTGCCTATTGTTCTTATGCTTACTATTCTAGGGAGTAGCTACCTTTAGGATAAACCTATATTATCACCTTTAAATCGAGAGGTGGCAGGGATATTAGGGCATGGAATATTAGGGAGCGTGGACCACATACTACAAGCGATAGTACGAGTGGTTAGTCCTTATATACCTTTGTTGTTCTGTTTGGTCTAATACGGGAAGATAACTTTAATATACTAGACTTGATTGATCGTTCCCCACTCAACGGTGTAATTAGGTTGTCAAATGCTGCAGACGGTTAGGAGGATCGATATTCCATGCCCATATTATCAATCCTATGATCAAAATTCAAGATATATAACTAAACCAATGTATCACTATAGTTAGCCATGAAAGTTGAGTAAGTCTAAACCCTAAAATTCTTCAAAGATTGATTACAACCCAAAGTTCATATGTACTTAGTTTTTATTTAGTTTTTTGCTTAAAATCAACCATATATCTATCTTCCACCACTTGAATAAATAAATAAAAAATTGTTTAGCCTAGTGAATAACTAACTGAAAAGTCTCGTGAGCTCAAAAATCCGACTCATACAAAGGTCACTTTATTACTTGCACCACCACGTACGTTTGCGTGTGCAAAAATCATAATACATTGTAAATTTCCTTAGTTATATTTAAATTATGTAAAGTGCATTATACTTAATCAAGGATGTTACATTTTGTAGTAATTAATATCAAGATTTTATTTTCTTGAAACATGTATCCTTTAAGATTTCATTTAATTGCTATAAATGATTTTACAAGGGAACAACGCTAGGTGAAGAATTATAGTGAATGTGGGTAATGAAAAATTGTAGCCATCAAAACAATCATCTCACGAACAATCTATAAGTGGTATCTCTATAAACAAGAGATGGTAAATCATAAAAGAGGAAATGGTGGAGCACCATTTTTCTAATAGCCAGACTAAAGAGGGAAAATGTGCAATTTTTTTTAGACTAACTAGCACTTTGTTTTTCTAGTTTATGTTTTTTTCATTCTTGAGAATTTAGAGAACCATGCCAATATTCACAATACCAAATGAAAGAGAAGAAGACAAAGATAACAAAGAAGACGTTCTTTTAATAAATGGCACATACTAATTAGCAAAACAAATGGAAGTCCAAATCAGCTGTTCTCAATACTTTCAGGGGCCTAAATCCCAGTTTCAACGAGGAGCCTTAATTTTTTGTTATATAAAAAAAGGAAAAGAAAAAACTTTCACTATACATTTTTTATTTGAAGTCAAAATAAATGTGTGTGTGTTTATAATGTAATAAACATTTAAGCAAACAAGTTTTAGATGAAAATAATACTTAAATATGAATACTAGAACCTGATCCAATAAGTTGAAATCTTGATTTGAGAATACTTGTTGACATTTTAATATACTTCTTGTAATATTTGATGCCCAAAAAAATATAAAAATAGAAAATTCATACACAATTAGGATGTGTTTAGTATGAAAGAATATGTATTCCTTGGAAAATCTTTTTTTCTAAAAAATATTTTTTTAGAAAATAAGCGGTTTTCTTACTTATTTTCTGGGGTTTGGTTAGTAAGAAGAAAATGTTATCCAAAGAAAATATAGGCATAACCTTACCAAATACTAATGACACCATATCCGACAACGACCTGAGACCTTAGTTCATGACATGAAATTTAGGGGCGTGGATCGGGAGCTAGGATTGAGTTGAGAGTCGGGGTCTGGTCTAAAGTCAAGATCGATATTCGGGGTTAGGTGTTGGATTGTGAGTTAGGTTTGAGCCCCAAATTGAGCATCATGGTCAGGTATCAGATATGTAGTCGAGTTTTGGTCCAAGATTGGGCATCAGGGTCGGATCAGGAATCAAAATTAGTGTCAAAGTTTGGTATTGAGTTTTATAACGAGCGTTGAGTCTCGAGTGGGTAGTTAGGGTCAAATCTCGAATCAGGGGTCCAGGTTAGGTCTCAGGTTTGGGTCACAAATTAGGAGTCAGTCTCGCGGTTGGGTCTAGAGATGGGATTCAGAGTCAAGTCAAAATTTGAGGTAAGGTCCCTGCTCAAGCCTCAGGTTGAGATTTAGGGTTGGTTCTCGAGAGAGGATATGTATTTGGGCCTTGGGTCAGGATTTAATATTGAGTCTTGGGTCGGGACTTCAGGTTGGGATTTGGTCACAGGTTGGGTTGGAATTGTGTCTCAGGTTGAGATTTGGGATCGTGTTTTAGGGTCGGGTCTAAAATCAAGATTCGGGGTTAGGTCTTGTGTTGGGATTTGATGTTGGGTATTGCATCGGTATTTGAATGCAGGTATCGGGTAAAAGCTTGACTTGATATTAGAACCTAACTCACAACCTGAGAACTAACATTGAATCCCTACTCAAGACCCAGCCTCGAATCTTGACCCCAGACCTGAAACTGAATCTTGACCCGACCTCAAATCCTAACCTAAATCTGTACCTCAAATCTCTACCCGATACCCGATACCCGATACCCGACACCCAAATCTTTACTCGAGATTCAATATTGAATCTCGACATAATACCTGACCCCAAATCTCGACCATAAGATCATATCCCAAACATCAACCCAAGACATAAACCTGAATCCTAATTCAAGTCCTGACCATGAATTTCATCATGAAACCTGGTTAAAAATTGCAACCAAAGACATGACTGTTGGCCTTCTGATCATAGGCAGTTTTACCTGCCGAAAAGCCATTTAACTCATAGTAATTAATTTTATTTTGAGAATAATTATATAGTATGTGATGTTTTTAGCGAATATGTGGAAATACCTCTAACCAATGTGATTAGAATCTTTTTCAGGATATTATGAAAATATGGAAGAAAACTAGCGAAGAAAAGGCAAGTAAAGAAGTGAAGAAGAAATTCCAGCAAAATACATTGATCACGATAGGGATCATGTTGTGATAATGCTTGACGAGCAGCGGCTGGGAATTGGGCTTATTAAGGGTAATTTATTCTTTTCATCAATGAGGGCAGAAACCCTTAAGAGGCATTTTTAAGGCATAATGCAGCAAGTTGGAAGAGAAAAAGAGAGGATTGACTTGGAGAAATTTGAGGCTATCACAAAGGAGGAGTGGAAATCCTAGGAAGAAAGCATCATTATTCCACCAAGGGTGGAAGATATTCATACACTTTACATACAATATTTATTTAATATGAACTCCATATTGATTATGGGTTGTATGGGCTAAAACCCTTAATTCTAGGGCTTGTGGTTCACACATCACGTATGGATCATAATTAATGTAATGTTGTTTGTTCCGATTTATTGATTGTTCTTCTATTTTAATATAACTACGTTTCTAATTGTTGGCCACTTTTAGAAGCAATCTTATGCTTTCTATTTTATTGATCCGATAACAGTGTGAGTGAACTGGAATAGAAGGAGCGCGTTTATGTTACCAACATTAATCCTAGGAAAGTAATATAACTAGCTTAACTAACACATAATCGTGTACTTAGTTGCTTCGCTTGGGTACCTTAGGGAAGATAGCTTAATGCTGTTATAATAAGCGAACAACACTCTAATCCGGCGTAGTTGTTACTTGATTAATTAGGTGGCTAACGGACAATCAATCCTTAGTTATAATATTAACCTCTAACTCAACAATCGGCGAACAAATACCTTTAATTAAGGAAAGTTCCTGCATGTGTGTGAGTAATGACATAACCCTAGAATCGTTCTAAATGTTGAATTCATCTACTTGTGTTTTTTTATAATTATTTTCATCTTAGTTGCACTTAATACAATCTTTTACATTCGTAAATTGCACCATAATCATAAATCACTATTTAACTCTTTGGTAAACCAATCGATAATAGAAGTCCCTGTGGGTTCGACAATCCGGCTCGCAAGATCCACTATATTACTTGTACAATCGCGTACACTTGTGAGTACATTTGGACGCAACACTTATGAGTCAGCTTGATTGGATGACTGGTTAGTTTATGTCAAACGCCTTGAGGAAGTTATTGAATTGAAGAATCATACAAATGTTTCTTATTTGTTATTCCAGAATTTGGGTACTCCTTTCTTCTTAACTTTCATGGATGAAAGTTTATTTAGTGGTGGATATTGTAATGGCCCTTGGGGCCATTCTGTGATTCCAATGATATCTCTGCATTTAGAACGTTCTTGTAACTACCCTAATTCATTTGTGACTTGTTTGGATCAGTAGGTTGGTTCCTAGAAGTCTTATAGCTTAATTCCTTTATAATTATAGATTTTTTGTGCCTTACTCGGCTTATAATATACCTGATCGCCTCTTCTTTGATCGAGTCCAGAATATCATTCACATGAAGATCACATATATGGATTATTGAAGTTGAACTCCTTTTCCATTTTTGTGTTTTCTTAAACTTTACAGAACTCTTTCAGAAAAAGGGTCGTGGGGGTTTCTTTACTAGACAAGTGACCGACATATCAGTGGATGATGAATTTCTAATAGATAAATAAATCAGTTGGTGCCCATAAATCGGTCACTTTGACTCATTTATCGGTTGTTAGTGCCTCCTGATATATCTCTATCTTTCCAATATTTCTTCACTTTTTCCTCATTGTTTCCTCAAACTTCCTCCATCTTTGGGACTGAACTAATCTTATTTAAAGCTTGTGTTTGAGATTCTAATTCATAGAAACTCGTTTTGGTGGTTCTACTATCATTTCTACCACATAATGTCTTCTTTTCTTTATAGTTGCAATGATTTCTATAATATATAAACTTCCTAGGCTAATTTCTTCATTTCCTACAATTATTTTGAGACCTAATTTGAAACATACGTTGCATGAGATGCACTCTACATGTTCGTATAAATATTTTATTTTTCTAAGATTTTAGGGTTTATGGATCCGATTTAAGTTTGGATTTCCATCCTACTATTATATATCAAAATGGGTTTTGTTTTACTACTCTTGCCTCATGGAATATATTTTCGTAGATTCATTCAATGAAGATATTGTTCATCATTCTATGCTTATTCCAGCTCGGGGTTGCAATTACTAGTCAGGCCCCGACATGATTATTCTTCTATCCTAGTGCCTACTTAGTTGGATTTTTACATAGTTACTTACACTAGGGCTATAATGCCCTACTCGTAAGTTGACATTGACTTTGGAACATACTGTTCTTATGGGAGGAGTATAACCTTTAGTGTATATTATTTGTAAGCTGACTTTGGAACGTAGTCTGTTGGGAGGGAATTATACTAGTTATTAGAGCTTAGTAGCTATCTCTTAATTTAGGTTAGTGTCTTTAGAGATGATCTAGGTAGGTTGATGATTATGTATTTTACCTGAGATATGTATGATAAGTAAATGTGCTGCTCTTTGGGCCTTAGATTCTGGATGCGACTTTACTATCTAGTAAGAAGCCTAATGTGATGATATTGTGCCCTAGCCAGGTATGAGATTGGGAGTGAGTTGTGTTGGACTGAGCTATGATAGCTTTATATTTCCCATGTGTGGGTGTATACATGGATAATAATAGACGCCCATTTGGAAGTTGTGGCGTCTTTGGTATGATTTCTCGTGGCTTAGAAATGTAGTTCGACAAGGAGAGGATGTACCTTGTGACTAGCGCTATCATATGGATTCCACTTATCAATAATAGGCCATTCTAGACTATTGATTGGTTTTGTGTGGAGAGCATACATTAAAAACTTTTAAAGGTTATTTGATTTTTCTATGGCTGCACATGAGCAGTATGGAGCTATATTCTCATACCACTAGAGGAAATTTTATAACTGACATTGTTATTTTTGGATATTTCCTACATTACAGTAGTTGGGTCTTTCAAAGATTTGGATTTTTTCCTACATGGATGGACTTATGTTTCCACTAAATTATGATATACGGGCTGAGCCTGAGTTTTGGACTTTTGTCCCTGATGACTATGGCACTGATTGGATTTTTACAAGGATTTTGTACGTGGGATTATATCCCTCCATGGAAGCTATGAAACTGGGTGATTATACCTGATATATTACTACTAGGTAGGAGTTCCATCCTGACATAAGGGTATATTGGAGTAGGAGAATATCTGAGTCATCAAATCCATGAAAGCTGCAGGGGCATTAGTTAGCCCAAATGACATCGCTAGAAACTTGTAATGCCAATACCTCATCAAAAAAGATTTCTTCGAGACATCCTCAGCTCGAACCCTCAACTGGTGGTAGCCAGACCTCATATCAATCTTAGAGAACACCATGGCTTCCTGATGTTGATCAAATCATCAATCGTTACCTTGTTTAGCTACCTATAATCAATACACATCTACAGGGACTCGTCCTTCTTCTTAACAAACAACAACTTGGAACCCCTGATGATACACTAGGACGTATAAAAACCTTGTCAAGAAAGTCTTGCAGTTGGACACTCAACTCACAAAGCT
>JBDJHY010191187.1:0-11838 GCA_039654485.1 Withania somnifera | reverse complement strand
TTTGGGGAAATATTTTAGCTGAATTGAGAAGAAAGGTACGCTTTACACCCATTTAATTAAACTGCTATTGGGTGGGTCAAGGCCTCAGCAGGTCTTTGATCCCAATTTTGGAAATTCTGAAAGAAGCAAAAAATATACTAAGTATGGAGACCGACTAAGCTGGAGGAAGGTCTCTAATTGAGTCAAAAAGTGCTATATGGCGACTAGGAGGAGAAAGAGGACAATGAGGCGAGTCCAGTGATGTGCTTGCCTCATGGGGTCATCCGGGGTGCCGGGAGGGCTTACCAGGCTGCCGGTGCCGGGATGGCTTACCGACTGCCGGGTGTTGGGATGGCTTACCGGTTGTCGGGTGCTGGGATGGCTTACCGGCTGTCGGACTGCCGAGATGGCTTACCGGCTACCGGACTGCCGAGTCAAAGAGAAGAGATGAGGAGGAAAAGGAATCCAAAAGAAGAGAGACGAGTAAGGAAAATCGGCGTCCGGTGTCCGAGTACACCGATGCCGAACAATCAGTCCGGTTGCCGAAATGACTACCCGGGATGTCGGGCTGGGGTGCCTGGAAACCTATCGGTCTACACATATCGGTATGTCCTGCCAAAGACTACCGAGATGATCAAAACACCCAGGCAGCACATCGGCATGCCGGTATAGAGCAAAACTGCCGATGTAGAACAAAATTCTGCAGAAAAGTGCAAATTTTTCAATTGAGCTACAGAATTGAAACAAAGCCCAAATTTAACAAAATTTATATGTTTTCTAAGTGGAAAACACCTTTTGGACTCAATGGAATCAATGAAAATGGCATAGGAGTTCATTTAAATCCAGCAAAACCCAGAAAAACCAGGCTGCACCAGAAAACCAACAACGACAAACTAATCAAATCACCACCAACACCTCAAATCCACAACAGCACTCCAGAAAATTAAACCAACACCCTTCCTAGCCTAAATTCAACATTCCAGATCTTTTGGATGCATCAGAATTCCAATCCGACACTCCGAACATCGAGTTTCCACACAAAATCCGCTTTTAGGCTAGAACTTAAACAATTTCCACAAATAGCCTAATTTGCAAACGAAACCTCCAAAACTCAAACTTAAGGTCAATCTCGACTTTGTTTGGCATTCCTGAGCTAATGGGACTGTCGAAATTAAATTCCGAGGTCGTCTTGAAGGAAAGTTGACTTTGGTCAACAGATACTTAACTTTAAGCTCTAAAATAGAAATTTGAGATATTTCTCAACCGAGTCGCCAGGGATCCGAACTATTGGTCCTAGCAAGTCATTAATGACTTGGGGCAACTGCTGAAATGCTCTAAGATGCAAGACATCGCTTGTTTATCATAAATGACCATGAGGGTCATTGCAATGAGTAACTGTGGTGAGATGAGGTATGTACTAGGGGTGTTTTAAATGTTTAATGTGTACATGTTTTGTTATTGCTCGAGGACAAGCAAATGTTTTAGGTTGAGGGTATTGATGTGATGGTATTTTATGTCACATATCACACTTAAAACTTTGGAAATAAAGCATGATCTTGAGTAACAATAGTGTATTTTAATGTGTTTAATAAGTATTTGCAAGGCTAAATCAATTTGAGGAAGTTTGGAGCAATTGTATAGAAAAGGACAAGGTTTGCATGATTAAGAGACATTTCGCCTATCACAGACAATTCATCTCAACCCGTTGCCCAGAAGGAATGATACTGTACAAGAATACCAAAATAGACAATGTAGTAGGTGGTTTATCTGACAACAGATGGATTTTACTGAATCCATCGCTCAACGAATACACCACTAGATAAGACCAACAACCAGGCAGATCAAATAAATCTTTTGTCTGTTTGAACGCAATTCACTCAAGTCTTCCACCTAATGTAACATCCACTGTATAAGGGAGGTGACAGACAGAAGACCAGGGCGTTCATTTGTTACTAGGTGGTTTGTTTGTTACTTTTCCTAAAGCTGAGCGGCGGCGCAGTCCAAGTTTATGATATTGCACTTACACCCAAAATCTATGAATAATAGAATTAGTGTAGTTTTAAAAGAGCTTTTTACTAGAGACTTAGGACTCATAAATTTTGGGTTTTGATACCTCTATTTTTTGGAGAACACAACTATAGATTTCATTGATCATCATCCTTCAATCAATTGGATGTTTGCTTCTATGGTATGTTATCCATTGATTTATCATTTCATTATTGTATGTTGATATCAATGAAGGGCTAAACCCCCTACCCTAGGATTATGGGATCCATGGGTGAAACTGCATTAGGGTTGTAATTTACATATGGTTGTTGCATCTGTTCTAACATATAAACATAATCTCTATGTAATAAATGACTTTTAGGGGTTGCAAACACTAGAACACGCCTAGGTTTAACTAGTACTAACCATGTGGTTACAACTAGTAGTTGAGATTTTGCTAAGAGATTCGGGGCGTTAACCCTCATCTAATGATTGTTATTATAGCAGGAGCAATCATCTTGAGTTACCACGATAAGGAAAACACACTCCTTCATAGACCTAACCCGATGTAAAATAACATTGGCCTTATACATAACTCTACGTTTGGGAAGTATTGCACAACCGTACAAGCTTACAATCTAAAGGCTTGTTGAACCCTGGTGAACATGAACCTAGATTAATAAAACACTTGAACTATTCCATAATCACAAACAGTAACAAAGAAAACTTTTATACACATAACCCCCCTTTTTACTTTACATTTATCGCTAGAAAGAAACACTAACTACTAGCTACTGCTACTGGGCATACATCTGATACCATATTCCCTGTGGGATTGACCCCTACTAGTTGGGTTCAATAGTTGAATAACGATAGCTTATGCTTCAGTAGGAGGTGAAATTTGAGCGTTATCAATAATGCATAACTTTCCATATTCAAACTGCTTTTCTTTAATCTAACCCATCAAGAAAGAACAAGCCTCAACAATAGTAAGGATCCCACTATCATTTGAGATCTATAAATGAACCAAAATTTTGGGTAGACTCTAACCATATCTATCTAAAGGTTGCTCCTCAATACTAATCGAAGCAAGACTACCCATACTAGTTTTTTGCTCAAAGCATCAACTACTACATTAGCTTTACTAGGATGGTACATAATAGTCCTATCATAATCCTTCAATAACTTGATCCATCATTGCTGCCTCAAATTTAGATCCCTCTAGTTGAAAATATATTGGAGGCTCCTATGGTCAGTGAACATCTCAAAATGAATCCCAAAACAAATATAATGGCTACAAACTCTAAGTCATGGATAGGATAATCCTTCTCATGAACCTTCAACTACCTAGAAGTGTAGGTTATAACCTTCCTATTTTGCATCAAATTCCACATAAGCCAACTCAAGAATAATAAATACAGTAGAAGGCTCACTCTGTACCAGAATAGTCAAAATACAAGCCAAAGTCAACAAGGACTTAAGCCTCTAGAAGCTCTCCTCACACTCATCCAACCACTGGAAAGCTACATTTTTCTGAGACAATCAAGTCAATAGGGCTTCTATGGAAGAAAATACCTGAAAAAATATCCGATAACTATATATCTAAGGAAAAGTAGGCCTAGACCAAACACAAAGTGTCTCAATTTTGGTTTGATCAACCATAATACCTCACTTGAAGTACGAAGTACGAACCTCAAATGCTACACATAATTCACCTTACTCATCGAGTATACCATAATATCATCAATAAATATTATCACAAATAAATTAATATAAGGTTGAAATACTCTATTCATCAACTCCATGAATGTTGTTTGGGCATTAATCAATCTATATGACATCACCAAAAGCTCATAATGGCCATAACAAGTCTGAAAAACTATCTTAGGGATATCTTGACCTTAATCTTCTATTGATCATAGTCGGATCTCAAGTCAATCTTAGAGAATCTTATGTCTCTCTACAACTAGTTAAGAAAAACATCAATTTGAGGAAGGGGATACTTATTCTTAATGCTAACCCTGTTTAATTGCCTGTAGTTAATACATATTCTCATATACCCATCTTTTTTCTTTGCAATCAAAATAGGAATAACCCAAGGTGACACACTATGTCTAATAAATCCCTTACTCAATAAATCTTTCAATTGTTCTTTCAATTCATTCAACTCAGGTGGGGCCAATGATATTGAGGGATAGAAATGGGCTTAGTGCCCAGCTCAAATTTAATACCAAAATCGATGTCTCTTTCAGGAGTAACACTTGTAAGATTAGTAGGGAAGGCATCTAGAAACTTTTATGAAATTGAAACAGACTCCAAAGAAGGGGTATCAACACTAGTATCACCAACGAAGGCCGCAAAAGAGAGAATACCTCTCTCAACCAATCTCTTGGCATGAACGAAAGAAATCATCTTACTAGGATAAGAACCATTAGAACCCTTCCACTCAATCCTTGGAATAACAACCATATTTAAAGTAACTTTTTGACATAACAATCCAAGACAACATGATTTGGATAAATACATTCCATACCTAGAATTCCATCAAAATCTACCATAACAGAATAATCAGGTATACCCAAGTATCACACCCTACCATAGTGACAACATAGGTCTAGTACACCTGATCCACCACTAAGAAATTACCCACAAGAGTATAAACATGTAAAGGTATAGATAGGGAATCACTCATCATATCAAAAGCAAAAGCAATTTTTTACATATAAATGAGTAGATCCAGGATCAAATAAAATGGATGTGGGTAGATGACACATTAGAACAGTACCTATAATTACTATATTAGAGGACTCTACCTCTGGCCTACTGAAAAAGCATAATAATGACCCCTGCAGCTACCTAACCGAGCACCACCTTTATTATCACCTCTATTAGGGGTCCTACAACCCCTACCAGTTTATGCTCTGCCTAAACTCTCTCTGGAGGTGCTGGAGCTCTAACTAGAAGTTGAGAACTAGCTCGGGTCCTATTTGTTGGGAGTATGGGTAGTAGATCCATAAATGAAAATTGGATTACCACAAGTAAAATAAGATCATAAAAACCAAAGTCTATTTAAAAACCTCGGATGCATCTAAATAACCACCACATCCTGAGACTGTTTAAGTATACTCTTTCTATGAATAATCAATCTCTAAAGTTCACATTGCTACCTAAAATACAGTATGGCAGGCGTGATATGAATATGTCCGGGGCTAGACTTGAGAGATTAAAGCATGGAAGACTTGTTTGAGAGGTGAGAGCTATGAGTGCTTCGAGGATGCCTTTGATAGCTTTGAAGACCTTATTTAGTGCTCCTCAGGATCAAAATCATGTGTGGTTAGTTTCTTGGAAGCACTTGATGATAACGCCCATGAAAGGCCCCAACCATGCTAGACTGGTACTTCATGGTCTAGCCATGACTATCCAAGCTATGGACTCTACGGATGCACCAAATGCGGAGAATGGCATAGGGAAGCTTGGAAGACAAATTAGAGCTCAAATTGAAGAGGCCAAAGTATGGGGGCCGATTTGATATTATGGGTCACTTTTGGGCCCAAGTGTAATATAAAACTTAAACTCTCTATAAATAGATAGTCTTTCAAATTTTTAGGGGACTTTCCTTGACTTGATTATGATGAATTAACTCTTGTAAGTTTTCATGTCCCTTTCATGGGGATTGTAAAGCTTTTGGCAAAGATTGATTTATGCCACGTAGAAATTGTAGTTTTGAGTGATTCGATTTCCTAAGGGTTTCCATACATGTTTGATTTGGATCAATTTAATGGGTCTTTGGGTTTGAAGCACCTTTAGGTTCTACTAGATTTCATTTTTGTGTGATTATATATCCTCTATCTTTTATTTTCTTTTGTGTATCCATTTTTGCATCATTTGGTATCAGAGTCGCGTCAAATTTTATTCTTACGATATTCGTTTTGGGATTTGATATTATTTAAGTAAAAAAAATAGTTGAAAAATTACTACAAAAAATATTGTTGTTTCTTTTTTTTTTTACTAGATTCTTGTTCCCTAGTAATGATGGAGTCATAATCCGAAGTTTTGAGTCTATTTTTTATACTAGATTCTTGTTCCCTAGTAATAATGGAGTCATAATCCGAAGTTTTGAGTCTATTCAGGTTGGTTTGATCTATCAACCGTTGTTGGGTTTTGACAGTTCAAAGAACTTAAAGTGGGTCATTTATTTTGCATTATTTTGGAAATAAAAAGTGTTGGGGTTTGATTTCTAACTCATTTGGAAGTCGAATCTCAAGTTTGGTGGAATTTGGAGTTAAAATCCTTGAGGGTCAATTTTGTGTTATTCATGAACTTGAAGAACACCTAAGTGGGTTTCAATTTTGTGGAATATTGGGGCTTGGAATCGTGTTCAAAGTTATTGGGGTTTGTTTTTTTCATCAAGGGGAGCATAAATCTCAAGTTTTAAGGGATGTTGAGTTCATTTGGTTGAAGTCTAATATTTGGGTGCCATTTTATTCCGAATATCATTTTAATTTTAGATATTGATTTGTTGATTTCAGAGCTCCAAAAGTGTTGAAAAGTGTTTACCATAGTGTAAGGAGCTTGGGAAAAAAGTTTGGAGAGATTTGAGTGAGGTTTGAAGAAGAACTTCAAAGCATGAAGATCACCTTGAATAGTGTTCTTGATGTTTTGAAGAGGGTTTAACTTGGGTCTTTGATTTTGGGTGAAACTTAATCTGAAAAGTAGTGGGGTTTGTTCCTCACCCAAACTTGTCTTCCCGGACAGAATTGTTTCAAACAGATGGCTCAAGCTTCAACCCTTTTGAATGAGCCTCCCAAGGGGAGATAAGCTGTCCAAATTATATACTTGAAGCTGTACAAAGGTAGACGAAACGGAATCCAACAACGAAGCTCCATCCCCATCCAAACGGGTAGCCGCCCAACACAAGACTAAATACCCAAAGTACCAACCAACTACAATTTTCAAATCCAAGTTTGGTACTTCAAATCTAGACCCAGATTTAAGTTTATTATTATGTTATCATCTCTTTTTAACTAATATTGATTATTGATACTTCATACTAATTGATCATTACTGTAACTTTAGATTTTCACTTCATTGGTACGTAGCGTTCTTTCAAGTTTTTCTAGGTTTGTTTCCTAGACTTTCTTTATTCTTGTACGTTGTTTTGTTGGCTATTTTTATTGTTTGTTGTGTCAACAAGAATCCATTCCAACCTTGAGTATTAGTCGACACTTGAATACTACTGGATCGATCAAAGTTCAAATCAAGTAGAGCCAAACTTGTGAGGTATTCAAAGAGAGATAAAGAGTGTTGGTAAGGATTTTTGCTATTAACATTGTTTGTTCGTTTTGTTGGTACATTTTATTTTATTTTGTAGCTATAAAGAGATATCATCTATAGCTTTATCTTGTGGTGGCTATGACATAGGTGAAGATGATTTCGGTAGCGAAGTCAATGGATAGAATGATGATAAATCTTATAACAACTATGAAAATAGACATGATCATAAGTTGTACGACCATGAGGGAAATTATTTTAAAGAATGTTATGATGAAAATGATGATAGTTGCTCTTATAAGAAGTATGGGGATTGAAGTGCAGGTTCTTATGATGATGGTGGAGTGTGAAAAGGGCCTTACACTTCCCGACATACATAAAATGCTAGGGAAGGCTCAACTCAAATATTTATGGAATCCACGTCCTATACTTTTCAAACCAAGTCTCAAAGCTTGGGGAGTAAAGATGGAAATGGTAATGTCATACTTCCTAACTTTGTGGGACAATGTGGTCGCAAAGCTTACCTTGATTGGAAATGGTAGTGTGAGAACATTTTCCAAAGTTGTAACGTAAGGGAAGATAGGAAGATTTGGAGTGCTCTTGAACATCTAAAAGAGGAAGCATATTATTGGTGGTTAGACAAGAGTAGGCATATCTAAGTTCCAACTTGTGAATGTTTGAAAGAGAAATTGAGAGGAAATAGAAGGTTGCAAGAAGAGCTATAATAAGGATCTTAGAAGGCGATCTCCTACAATAGAGATGTGTAGAACCACGGGATTCGAGCTTGTCTTTGATTGTAGTCTCTATGTAAACTATATCACGCCATCTATTGTGGAGTACCTAAGGTTAACTCTAATTGCCAAGAAATATCCATATGTCAAGAATGGATACAAGGTTACAAAGTGTGCAAAAGCTTCCTTTGTCTGCAATGGATACCGAGAAGTGGTATGGTGTGATGTGGCTCCCTTGAATTATTGCTATATGAGCTTGAGAGATAATTGGTTTATGAAATGGGAAATCCCAAAGGAAGAGAGTTGGTCCAATTACTCTGTGGATCAATGTGTTCATGAGATACTTGTCATTTCCCTAAGACAAATTGAGATATAAAAGATCGAGAGGAGTAAGGGAATGCAAAGTGGCAATCCTATAGAGGAAAAGGGAGAGCTTGTATGGAGTGATGTGATGGAGTTTCCACAAACCCAATCTAACCTTTCTTCTTCTTTCCCTTCCCTTAATGAATTTTTGGTAGGTACAACTTTGGCAAGTGAAGCTTTTGACATGGAGCCTACAATTGAGGAACTAAAGAAAGACCTAGTTTCCTTGCGAGAAGAAATAAAAATGGTCATGAAAATGGTAGAGTCTATGAAGCGCCAAGGTAAAGGAGAATCTTTCGATGGTCTTTGAGGTATAAAAGCTAATCCTAACACATTAAATATACTGTAAATGAGCATATTTATAATTTGAATGCTTGTGCTTGGTGTTCCTTGCCTTACCATGACAATGTACATGTTAAGATCGTGGAAACACCAGTTGATCCTATAGACGACCGAATAGATTCTTCTTGCAAGATCGATTTTTGTCCACCTAGTGTTTCCATATGCGCCTTGATTGACGTTGCGTCGTTAAGTGACCCATTGCCAGGTAGTGATACTATCCTTATTAAGGATTTACAAACACTAGTTGATCCTAATGATGACGGGGTTGACTCTCCTAGTAAGACCAATCTAAGTCCACTTAGTGTTCTTACATGGACTCTCCAAGATAGTCCATTATCTTATGGTAATAATGACGGTGATGGTCAACTTGAGCCTAAATTTTAACCACTTGTTGAGGATATTTGTGGTGTGCTTAATGAGCCTACGACTAGTGTTATTGATAATAAGGTTGATCATGTGATTTGGTGTGATTCTTAATGGCATGTATGGCGCTATTGCAGTGGATAACCGTTATACATTTGGGGAAACCAAAGATGAAGTTGTTTTAAAAGACACCTTTTTGTATTTCTATTTATATATGATGATACTCATGTATCAGATTTATAAATAGGAGTGACAACCGGGTCTATGGGAATGTTGATCCCTTGTGCTATGATGCTTTCCCATTTAACCCCGATGTTGGTTGCCATTGCCTTTATGGTAATGAAGACCTTGGTCTTAATGAAAAGCTTAACTTGAATTTTGTGGTTGGCATACTTGTTAGACTACATAGTAGTAGCAATTATTCTCGATCATGTGATTATCAATTAGTGTTATTACTTGATCTTTTTGTGATTAATTATGATCTATATGCCAACTTATATGGGGGATTCCTTTGTATTCCACCCTGGTGTTGGGTTGGGAGAAATCCCACCATTAATGTAGCCAATGAGTTAGGTGAAATTCTAACTTGGGTTGACCTTGTTGATGATGTTTCGCTTAATCATGTTGGTTAATTTGTGTTGTTTGACTTAAGAGGGTATATGTGTTTCTTGGAATATAGAGCTATTGATGAGTTACATACGTGTTTGCGCCTAAGTATAATGGTTCTTTTGTTTTTCCCCTTCGTCAAATTATTCAAGTAGACAAGTAGACCTTGTTGGGTGGGTTACACAACACTTTGTGATTTATTTGATACTTGGTTATATCTTAAGTATCTGCAACCATGGCATAGTGGTAGAATTGTTATTACTAACCTTAAATCTCATGCCATGAGGAAGTGTTCATTGTTGTCTTCCCCTATGGTTTTTCTAGGCTTGGATTCGAGGAAGAATCCTTTTGAAGAAGGGGAGGATGATGTGAATATGCCCAGGGCTAGGCTTACTAATAAAAAGCATGGAGGGATTCTTTGAGAGTTTCAAGATATGAGCACTTTGAGGATGACTTTAATGGCTTTGAAGATCGTATTTTATGCTCCTTAGGATTAATTTCATGTTTAGATGGTTTCTTGGGGAAAGAAGTCAGCTAGGGAGAAAGGAAGGGCTCGTGGAAGAGTGGAAAGCCTACCTTGGAATAGACAGGCTTCCCAAAGCTTCACCTAAAATGGGAAAGTCACCCAATTGGCCATCCTAGAGGTGGAAATTCACCCAATAGGCCGCCCCAAAGAAGACTGGCCTTCCAACAGTTTGTCTAGGAGGAGGAAATTCACCCAATCCATCATCCAACAACTTTCGGACTGGTTTGGGGGGCTCTTAGTCATTATTTACTTCTTTTGGGCTAATAATGTAATTAACTTAAGCCCTTTCCTGTATATAGTTATACTTTCATTTTAGTTAGGGGACTTTTAACATTTGATGAATATGAATTAACTCCTGTGATTTTTTCATGTCTCTTTGGTGGAGACTAAAGTTTTTTGGTGAAGCTTGATAAACCTTGTAGAAATGGTAGTTTTAAGTGACGTTGTTCCTCGGGGGTTTTCATAAGAGTTGCGTGCTTGATTCGAATCAATCAAATGGGTTTTTAGGTTTGATACACCCTTAGGTTCTATTATGGTTTCCTTTTCATGTATGTAGCTACCTATCCTCTATCTTTATTGCTTTCGCATATCTATTTTTGCAACATCCATCTTCACCAAAATTTACCCTCTAAGGCTAGTAAAACTGTTGGAATTTATTTCTAAGCATGTCTTCCAAGAATATTGACTAAATTTAATAATTTCATACTAGATAGATCTAAAATAAAAAAACACATATAGGCTAGGTGTCAACACGTCGATTTGTGCAGGTTTGTGCTAGATTTGGTGTTGTGTTGATGCTTAAGTGATAGCCAGTTGTGTCAGATTCACCAAGGTAAATGAAATCAGTTGTAGATATAGGTGCACCAGAGATTGTTTTGTTTTGTTGTTGTATGTCTGATACTCTCGTTAGTACAAACTGTGCTTGCTTGATTTACGGGTTAGCCTAGCGAGGTTAAAAAGAAAGGTTTTGGTGTGTTGTTTCCTAGGTGACTGTGGGAAAGGTGTTTAGCTCGATGTTTGTAGAAATTATTCTTAGGTGTTTTGTGATAATTTTACTTTCTTTGAGTCTGGCGGTTATTGTGGTTTCCTGATAGTCGGGATTAGTGAGATGACTCTTCGGTCTAGGTAAGATTATGTTACAAAATGTGCATAGGCGTCTCAAGGGCGGGTTTGTGTGTTGTGTTAGAACCTGTGGTGTGTTTGAGATTGAGTGGAAGAGGTTGTGGGTTCATTGTTAGCATTGGCTGCAGGTGTGTGCAACATAGTCTAGAAAGGTAGGAGGTAGTTGAGTTTCATAAAATTGTTTTGGAAACTATTTCTGTATAATGGATTGTAGGGTTGTTATCCAACTTTTTGGTATTGTCGGAGTCGCGATTGGTTGGTAAGTTCATAGATTTGATGTTTGAGATTTGATGCAACAAAAAGGTAATGTTGAGCATCGCGTGAGATTACTTATTATGAGTTCTACCCCTGTCATGTGTGTAATGTAGCTATAGCATGGTTTAGTGGTCTGTTATTATGTGTTAAGACTCGGTAGAATGGTTGCAGTGGTGGAATTTGCTGTCTACTGTAGTAGGGTCCAATAGCTAGAGTTTTGTGGCTTCGAAGAGGATCTTATTGGCTTGGCCTAATATGTTGTTCCATTGGATATCTTCCCCACAATTGAGTATG
>JBDJHY010191186.1:0-21483 GCA_039654485.1 Withania somnifera | reverse complement strand
CTACGGACTACGGGGTTTGGTTCTCTTACTGGTGGTATAGTAGGTGCCATCATGATCCGAGAAATCGGGTCATGACAGCTATAGTGACATTTAGGAAAATGGACTCTTTTTTTTTTAATCTCGTATCATTCGTATATCCTTGATAGTTCTTGAAAGCCTCACTCATTGTCATCACTCTTTTGCAGATGCCTCATACACGTTCATCTGCAGCTAAGAAGACAGTTAGAGCACCAGAAGAAGTGTCTGCTCCAGCTACTGCTTCTGAAGTTCCATTAGTGCCTGCAACACTTGTTGCAGCACCAGCTGCAGCACCGATAGCAACACCTATTTCAGTACCTGTTGCATCTCTGTCTCCTGATATTCATAGCGTACTATAGAAGCTACTCTATTCTTTTAGAGGTCCTCTTACAGATGGAACACCACCAACGGTTCTGGTTTCTCAGCCTGCAGTTATAGTTCCTACAGTTAAGTCTTTGACACCAGTTGTTCTAGACACCTGATAAGGTTATAATAGTGTCAACAGTTGCTCCTACTGTTGAAGTAGGAAGCTATGAGAGACTTGGTGAAAAAGCTCTTAACCAGATTCACTGGAGTTCCAGGGGAGGATGCCCACAAGTTCATAGTGGAGTGTGAAGAAAGGTTGACTAACATGGATGCAGAAGACCCATGGTTTATCCTTAATGACCTACCATATATGTGGTGCGGCTAAGCAGAGGTTGCGAGCATTTGTAGTTTGGAGACCCACAGGCTCATCACAGCTAACTTAGGCTGAATTTTACGAAGTCTTCATGAGAAAGTTTGTTTCCATGGTCGAGAAAGAGTGCCTGAGGGAAGAGTTCAAAAAGCTTGAATAGGGTTCTATGTCCATTGCAGAGTATGAGGCTAAATTTCATTAGGTTTCAGTCTATGAGGTTGAGTTTATACCTACAGAGGCGGAGAGAGTCTGTCGGTTTGCTATGGGTTGAGAGATAGTCTCTGTGAGGTGGTAGCATTATTGGTTTATGATGGTCTTTCATTTTAGGGTATGGTTGATCATGAAATTCGATGGAAGCCCTCTATCACGAGTCGCGTCAGCACAACGAGAAGAGGCAGCAACACTGTAGATTATAGTGGATCCTGTTATGGGGGCCGTGGTCAGTTTCATCAGTCACAGGGCCAGTCTAGTAGGCCGTGTAGGCATCATTATAGGTTTTATCTCCATCTCCTACACAGTATTCACGTGGATCCGGTTCATCACATTAGGGGTTGTTAGATGGGTTTTGGTAGAGGAGCCCGACAGAGTTGTCCATTTAGGCCGTGTTTTAAGTATGGCCTTGTGAACCATTATGCTAAATTTTATCCACAGAAGGGCACTATTCAACCTGCTTCTTAGTCTGCATAGCCATTGATATCAGTGCCTCAGCCGGCTAGAGGTGTGGCACTTGGTGGTCATAGAGGTTGTGGCCAGCATGGTAGGGGCGGTGGTTGCGGTGGTGGTCGTCATGGTAGTGATTGGCAGTTATATGTTGTTTTTTCTTGACCAGTGGCTATGGCCTTGGATACTTTCATCACATGTTTTATTTTTGTGTGTTCTATACCTGCATCAACATTATTTAACCCTGGGTCTACATGTTCATATGTATCATCTTATTTTGCACCTAGTTTGGGGTTTCCTAGTGATATGATATCTCTTTATATGAATGTCACTACCCCTAAAGGGGATTCTTTAGTAGTGGATCGGATGATCGGATCATGTTTGATTTCTGTTGGCAAATTAGACAGTTGAACTGATCTAATATTGCTAAGTATGGTGGACTTTGATATTATTATGGTTATGGATTGGTTGTCCCCTCATCATGCAGTTTTGGATTGTTATACCAAGACTATCACTTTAGCAATACCAGGTTCATCTCCGGTTGTGTGGCATGGTTCTAGCAGTCGCACACCAATACGATTTATTTCTTGCCTTTAGGATAGGAGGTTAGTAGGAGGGGGTGTTTGGCATATTTAGCATATGTTCGTGATTTTCAGGCCCACACTCCTACTCTTGAGTCTATCCCTATTGTTTCTGAGTTCCTTAATGTATTCCCGACTGACCTACCAGGCCTACCACCCGAGCGGGATATTGATTTTACTATTGACTTGGAGCCAAGAACTAAGCCTATTTTTATTGCTCTATATCGTATGGCTCCTGCTGAGTTAAAAGAGTTGAAAGTTCAATTCCAAGATTTGCTAGATAAAGGTTTTGTTTATTCCAGTGTGTCACCTTGGGGTGCACCATTCTAATTTGTAAAAAAGAAGGATGGTACAATGAGGGTGTGTATTGATTATCAATAGCTGAATAAAGTTACTGTAAAAAACAACTATCCTATGCTGAGAATTGATGACTTGTTTAATCAGCTTTAGGGAGCAGCGGTGTTCTCAAAAATTGATTTGCGGTCTAGTTACCATCAGTTGTGGATTCAAACTGAGGATATTCCTAAGACAGCTTTTTGGACCCGTTATGGTCATTATGAGTTTCTAGTAATCTCTTTTGGTTTGACCAATGCCCCAACAAATTTTATAGACTTGATGCATAGGGTGCTTAAGCCCTACCTGAACTCGTTCATGATAGTTTTTATTGATGACATCTTTGTGTATTTGCAGAATAAGTCCCATCATGAGCAGCACTTGAGATTGATTCTCCAAACACTGAGAGAATACAAGCTTTATGCCAAGTTCTCAAAGTGTGAGTTTTGGTTAGAGTCCATTGCATTCTTGGGGCATGTAGTGTCCAAAGCTGGGATTAAAATTGACCCAGCAAAGATTCAGGCGATATATGATTGGTCGATGCTAAATTCTATTTCTGAAATTTGATGTTTTGTAGGTTTATCTTGATACTATCGGCGTTTTTTCAAGGGGTTCTCTTCAATTGCATCACCTTTGACTAGGTTGACAAGGAAGGACATTGCGTTTCAGTGGTTTGATGATTGTGAGTTGACATTTTTAAATCTCAAGGACCTATTAACTTCAGCACTAGTGTTGACCTTGCCAGTGGAGGGTGAAGGATTCTCCATGTATTATGATTCTTATGGTGTTGGTTTAGGTTGTATGTTGATGCAGCAGGGTTAAGTTATTGTATACGCTTTGAGGCAGATGAAGGTCCATGAGCGTAACTACCCCACTCATGACTTAGAGTTGGCAGTGGTAGTGTTTGCACTTAAGATCTGGAGGCATTATCTGTATGGGGTCCAGTGTGACATATTTACTGACCATCAAAGTCTTCAGTACTTATGAGTTAGAGGGACCTAAATTCCAAATAGCAAAGGTGGATTAAACTACTGAAAGACTATGACATCTCTATCCTATATCATCCGGGCAAGGCTAACATAGTGGCAGATGCCTTGAGTCAAAGGTGGTCAGTATGGGTAGCCTAGTAGCCCTGTTAGTTTCTAAGAGGCCTTAGCGGTAGAAGTTCAATTATTGGCTAATCAGTCGGTTAGGCTTGATCTTTCAGATCCCAGATATATATTGGCATGTGTTGAGGCTAGATATTCCTTAATAGACCAAATTCAGCAGCAAAAACTCGAGGATGAGAGTTTAGTTGCTTTTTGTGATCAGGTATTAGTCAGAAAGGTCAGCAGGGTTTCTATTGATTCATTTTGGACTCTTCGGTATGATGGCTGCATATGTGTACCACCGGTTGGCGACTTGGTGCAGTTGATCTTGTGTGAGGCTCACAGTTCCAGGTATTTGATTTATCCTAGTGCTGCCAAGATGTATCGTGATCTACGATAGTTGTATTAGTGGTGTAGGATGAAGAGGGATATTTCTGAGTATGTTTATAAGTGTTTAAACTTTCATCAGGTTAAGTATGAGCATCAGAGACCAGGTGGTTTAATGCAAAGACTCCCTATTCCAGCTTGGAAGTGGGAGCGAGTGTCTATGAACTTTGTTTATGGGTTGCCGTAGACTAGAAGAGGTTTTGATATGGTATTGTTCATTGTTGACAAGATGACTAAGTCAGCGCAATTCATTCCTACTCACTCCTCTTATAATACTGAGCATCTGGCTCAATTCTACATTCCTAAGGTGGTTCGATTGCATGGTGTCCTGATATTTATCATTTTCGATAAAGGCACCTAGTTCACTTTGCTATTTTGGAGGTCTATTCAGCGAGACTTGGGTATCGAGGTTCATCTAAGAACGAAATTTCATCTGCAGACCAACGGTTAGTCTGAATGGATAATTTTGGTATTGGAGGATTTGTTGAGAGCATGTCTGATAGACTTTGGTGGTTCTTGGGATCAACACCTACCATTGGCTGAGTTCGATTATAATAATAACTATCATTCGAACATTGAGATGGCACCATTTGAAGAATTGTATGGTAGGTATTATAGATCGCCTATCGAGTGGTTTGATGGTTTTGAGGCCAGAGTTCAGTCTACAGACTTGTTACGTGATTTCCTTGATCAAGTTTGATTGATTCAAGATAGGTTGAGAGTAGCGCAGAGTAGAAAGAAGAGCTATGCTTATCGTAGGCTTCGTGACTTAGAGTTTGGGGTTGGTGATAGAGTGCTTCCATGGATATCTCCTATGCACGATGTGATGAGATTTGGTAGGCGGGGAAAGCTTAGTCCCAAGTATATTAGGCATTATGAGATTTTAGAGAGAGTCAGTGATGTTGCCTAGAGGTTGGCCTTACCTTCTATGTTTTCCATTGTTCATCAAGTATTCCACGTTTCTATGTTGCAAAACCATTCCAATATTAAAGACAAAACACCTAAAAGGTTCCTTGCATCATCCCTACTTTCGGTACGTTCATCTTCTTCATTAAAATTCATAAATTCTAAGGATCCTCCATTGATGAACCCCAATTGTTGAAGTTGATAAAATTATTCCATATTCCATATATTATCAAGTAATTCTTTATTATTTAAGTATAAGTTGCTTCTATTATCAATTATACGACAAAACTCTAACGTTTAACCAATAAACATCACATCTTTGGCTCCGTTAAAGTCAAATTTTCCCAGGATTTTTTAAAGCCCTCCCCGCACTCGAATTGGGATCAATTTTGGAGCATGGGTTCATGGTAACATAGAAACCCCATGGTGATGCTTTTTTTCCGTTCCGGCGAGCGGGCTCCGCAAGCAGTTTTAGGATTAATTTTTGGCCCAGTCTAAAATTTAGTATAAATTATACCTTTAGACTCAAATTAACATATCGAATACTTTGGCACAAGTTTCAGATTATTTGGAGATCGTTTGACTGTAGTCAGAGTAAGATTTATGAATTTGCAATGCTTTATTATCAAATAACAGGTAGGCTCTGTAGGGATATCTCTGGGCTTATAGCTTTAATAATTGTACTAAATAGCATCTGTGACTTAGAAGTCGGTTAGGTACCTGTGCAGGGCATAAGAAATTTCTATTACATGATCATATGTCGATGTATATACTTGTTGATATGTTGTGCATTCATGACACGAGAGGTTGGGCCTATGCCTTTGATGATAGTACATTGGGGTTGGGTAATTATCACCACTAGATTATTGAGCTGCAAAGACTAGAGACTAATTTGAGTAATAATGATGAATAACGATATGAGTTGATAAAGTGGAATATTTAATAATAATAATATAAGTAAATAGCTTTTAACTATTTTAGACTCGACGTTGTATCGAGCTCCCTAAACTACTATTTTCACTTGTTTTAGTCCAGGCTTTACCTCCTGGCACCGAGAAATAGCATTTTATAAATAAATGCTATGACTTGAGACCAACTCCGTTCGGTAGTGAGTGCAGCCACTGGACTTGAGTCCATCGTTGTACGGCAGTGAGTATAACTTTTTGACACTTGTGACACTTGTGACACTACTAGTTATAGAAACTTGATGATAACTCGATCTATTGAGAATTTTTGGTGATACTATGATATAGGCATTGTGCTCCGTGACTTACTGAGGATGGCTTGATGAGACTATTGATATTCGGCACTAGATGCCAGACTAGTAAGGCCTTTGAGGTTCTAAGATTTGGGATGTGAGGTTATAATGACGTTAGCAATTGTACGTGGTGATATACCTCCATGGACATTACCTCTGGGCTGCAATTGACACGGAGGGGGGTATATGGCATTGGGGAGATATACCGGAAATATCTAGGTTAGATTTCCATTTGTTCTTCCTGTTGGGACTACGGGTACCGTAGGAGGAGTGTACGTAGGACTAGTTACTTCATGTGATTGTATTTACTTTCTGCACTTGTTTTCTTCAATGTACCCTTAGGTCATCATGGGGGCTATGGGTGAGCATGTTGTTGTGTATGATGCACTTCTTTTTGGGGGATTTGTTAGCATTTATTTGCATTTCCTTATTATATTTATTACTTCTTAGTTTCTATTTCTTATTAATTGGCATTTCATGATGCGTGGGACATTGTGCCTTATGCTACTGTTCATTCATTCATCCTTTTTAATTGAGGTTACGGGTATACCGTCCATGTTCTACTCCTATCTTCTTTTGAACCCTAACTTATTTGACTATTATTCACATATACTGTTGCAACCATTTTGGGTGCATTTTTCTTCATTGCCTGAGATCCTGTTATGTGATTGGCTAGCGATACGTTTCTACTTGTACTTGTTTCTTATTTGAGTAGCTAGCTTCCCTTTTTGTACTATTGGCTTCTATGACCCCTTTATTGTATTCCTTTATTTACTGCTTTTATTACAATTATATTCCTAGTGGGCCCTCGAAGCCTACTGAGTATAGGTTGCTTTGGAAGCTTGTACTCATACTACACTTGTACATATGCAGACCCGAGTACAGGTTCCCGACTATGATTACATCCAATTGTTCATTCAGATTTTAGTCTATTTCAGAGATTCAGGGTGAGCTTGGCGTCTGGCTTTTACCTACTTCTCTTTGTCTTGATTTCCTTTTTGATCTCCATGTATTTAAAAGACAATTGTATTAGACATTTTGGATTTCCTGTTTCTGTACTTAGTGGTTTGTTTGATACTGATACCGAGTTTGATTCTTTAAACTTTCGTATTTATTTTTATTCTTTAAACTCCCATATTTATTTATCTTCTGATTATTACACTTGTTCTTTCCGCATTTGATATAATAGTCCTCCTCTTCGGCTTTGGACTATGGGGTTGGTTCTCCTACTGGTGGTATAGTAGGCACCATCATGATTCGATAAATCAGGTCGTAACAATTTACTTTCTGTTCCATACTTAGCTATAATTTATCGTTCGATCCTTTATTTCATGATATGTATATATACATATGTTAGTTGGGCTTTGGCTTAGCTAGAGCACAGGTACGTTCCCTTACTTCAATATTAGGTTTTCAGATAGTTGTTACTACCTATACGTGTCTGCCATATTCAACTCGTTGTAGACATGTACATACACTTTGTTGATGGTATTTCACTCCTATATCTTTATCTTTCTGGATTATCTGTTAGTTTTACCATTTTCCTAGTATCTTTTACCTGTTTTACTTTCTTACTATTTTTACTTGTACTTTATTTTAACCCAGTCTGCCTATGATGCCTCTAGGTACCTTGTTTGGTACTCATGCGACACTTCCATAATGTTTTCATGGTGCAGATACTGGTAGGGGTTATTTGAGACGTCGAGATATTGGGGAGTAAATACAACAGGTTGTAGAGATTACATTGAGCTTTTTTGCCCGAGCCCACCGTGGTTTCCTTTATTTCTAGTCTGCTTTGTTTTATCTATTAATGGCCTTGTGTAGTTTAACTTTTGTAGGAGTTTCTTTGTATATATTCCATCTTTTGGAAACTCTGTGTAGTAGCTCCCTTTGCCACAGACACCAGGTTTTAGGATTTGCGTTGTATATGGATTTCTTCTTCTTTCGCTTTTACATATATCTGCTTATGATTTTTTTCTATGTTGGAAGATCTGAGTGTATATAGCTCATTGAGTGTAGCTCAGGGTTGTAGGATGAGGCTTGTCTACAGGAGAGTTTTAAATGCCATCATGACCAAAATTTTGGGTCTTGACAAGAATCAACTGGATCAAATCATCAAATCTAGGTACACAAATTTGACCCTTAAATCTCAAGACATTATCTGAACCCAATGAAGATCTCTTGGACTCACAATGTAACAACCAATCGTAAACATCAACTATGGCAAGATCCTCACATTAACACTACTAGATTTGATCAATCAGTGTGGAACGAACCTCAACACTAGCAAGAATGCAGTCTGTTCTTAAATCTAACTTTGAACCAACTAGTTAGCCAAAGACTTGAGTCTAAAGATAACGACCTTTGAGAAACTGACAAGGCAGGAAAGCTACACATACTTACCACCTCCATCTTAAGGCATCTGCTACCTCGTTTGCCTTTCCCTGATGATATAGAATAGAAATGTCATAGTCCTTCACTAACTTCACTATGATGATCAGTGAAGAACTCACATTGGACCCTATAAATATAGTGGCGCCAAATATTGAGCACAAAGACTACCTCCTTCAACTCCAAGTCATGGGTTGGATAGTTATACTCATAAACCTTATATTGTCTAGAAACATAAGTAATCACACGATCCTTTTGCCTTAAAAAATAACCCAAACTAATACTAGAAGCATCACAATAAACAAAGATACTCTTACCCTCAACCGACAATGTCATCATAGGAGAAGTCAAAATAGTCCTAAGCCTCTGAAATGAAGCCTCACACTCATCTGAGTATTTGAAAGGAACATCCTTTCTACTCATCTTGTCAAAGGAGTTGTTATGGAAGTGAAGCCCTTATCAAAACAACCACAAAAGCAATCAAGTCCAACAAAGCTACACGCCTTAGTAGGAGTAGTAGGTCTAGGCTAATCATGGATAACTGTAATAGCAATTGGATCCATACTAATATAATCTTTGGACACCATATGTCCAAGAAATGCAATTGACTCAAGCTAAAATTCACACTTTGAGAACTGTCAAAAAGTCAATGATCTATCGAAGTCTGAAGAACAATTCACAAATGGCACTCATGCTCCTCCGTAATCCTTGAATACACCAGAATATCATTAATAAACAAATTAACGAAAGAATCAATATATGTCTGGAACAAATGGTTCATCAAATCAATAAAGTATGAGGGTGCATTATTCAATCCAAAAGACATCCCGAGGAACTCATAATGTACACATGTGTCAAAAATATTATATTTGGAAAATCCTCAGTTCGATTCCTCAACTGATGGTAACCTGACCTCAAATCAATCTTTGAAAATATGGCTAAACCCTTAAGCTGATCAAATGTATCATCAATACAAGGCATTGGATACTTATTCTTCACAATAAAACTATTCAACTACTTATAATCGATAAACATGCTCATATAACCATCTTTCTTCTTTTTAAATAGAACAAAAGCACCATAAGGGGAAATACTAGGACAAATAAGAACCTTATCTAAAAAATCCTGAAGTTAAATCTTGACCTCTCTTAGCTCGGAGGTTCCATATGATACTGAGAAATAGAAATGGTCCTGGTTCCTGGGTCTAACTTAATACAAAAATCAATGTTTTTCTAAGGTGGTAGGCAGGGAGTTTGGTAAAAAATACATCAATATACTCAATAAAACAAAGCACTAAGTCTGGCGTTGCAGAATTAACACTAACTTATCTAACATATGAAAGTTATGCCAAAAAACCATGAGGTACTAAGAAACTAGCCTGAAAGCAAGACCTATTGGTATGTGACTAACCGACCCTTGCCACACGACTGGGGATGCATCAATCAAAGATAAGTTCATGATCTTAGCATAAAAATCCGTGAAATTTCTATGAGGGAAAACTAGTCCATGCATAGTATCACATAAAAATCAACTATTTCAAGTAATGTCAAATAATCCCAAGTTTCAACATTCCTTAAAATAAAAGAGCAGGATCTAAGCACATGATCCACTACTAGAAAATCAATTACTGGGGTGGATAAAGATAATGGATTAATAACTATACTCAAACACATAAAGATAATGGATTAATAAATATACTCAAACACAACACATAATAAGATGATACAAAGAGAAAGTAGAGCTTGGATCCAACAAAACCAAAGTTGGATGATGACCACAAAAATAGTTCCTAGGACAACAACATCAAAGGTTCCTGCCTATGGTGTACCTAGAATAATATTAAAATGATGAAGACCTTCTCCACGAACACTATCATGAAAACTGTCTCTACCATAATAAAGAGAACCACAGTCTGTAGCATCACAACCTCTACACTAAGGTGGCACAGCCTAACTAGCTGAGATTGAATAGGAGCTGGCATAGAAGCAGGCTGAACTATAGTATGAATAGTACCTTTCTGGGAACAATCTCTGGATAAATTTCCCATACAACCATAAGTATAACATGGAACCACTAGATTGAACTGAAGAGAGGAATTGAAACAACCATAATAGAAACTATGGCTTGATGAAGCTGAGGAAAGATCCCTCTACTAGTGGCCCAAATGTTGACTATCATAACCATGATATTCACTACTAAAAGCCCTTTAGGGATGCCTAGATCGAATGACTAGACTAACCTTGCTGATGATGTTGAGGTGGGGTGCTACCCCACAAACTAGATCCTCAAATATTATTCCTCGATCCACTAATGGGACCCTATCGATCGGGCTTCTTCTTCTCTCTAACTCTTCCATTACAAGTAAAACCCTCTATAGTATGGGAAACTCTGAAATAGTTAGAAATAATGATCCAGTATAAGCTAAAACCTTAGCAGATTAACAAATATACAGATCCAACATATTCACAAAATAACATAATCTCTCTGCCTTAGTATAAATCTATCTATCACCATAGGTTGATAACCTATGAAACTCTGTATGATAATTAGAGATTGACATAGAACCTTGCTCATTTCTAAAAAACTCCTTGGTCTTATGGGCCTAATTTGTAAGAGGAATGTTCGTCTATAGAAATACATCACAAAATAAGGCCTAAATAGCTAGAGTGGAGTCATATGACCTAATAGGACAATAAGAGCTCCACCACTCCTTGGTGATGCCTTCAATATGATATAATATAAAGTTTAACACCATGGGAATCAAGGAAAATAATGTATATAACCCCTCTTGATATCTGTCAATAAAATATTTTAGTTCCTTACATAGAAAACTCCGAGGCACTCAACCTTAAAAATCTACCCGATTCCTTCTGATCCAAGTTAGACATAGGCAATGAGAGGGAATAGGCATAACCACTGATGGAGAGAGTATTGATGGTGCTGGAGAAGGCTTAACTAGTGCTTGAGGCACCTTAAATGTGTATGATGATACATATGGAGGAACACCCAATCAACAAATAGTTAGTGCCTGAGGCACCCCTAAACAATAGGTTCTCAGAGCTGGTGGTGTACCCAGGTTGAGGGAAACTAGGGGTTAAGTGTACACCCCAACTGTAGGCTTACTAGAAATACCCAACAACTAAAGCAAAAACCCTATCATCTCCGTTGTTAGGCTAGGAAAAATATAGGTATAGGAGAGAACCGAACAAATCTATTTACCTCTGGTGGCTATTGAACTATTACAGGCTTAATCTCAATATCTATAGCTCTACTTGCAAGACACCTCTAGTTGTTGTAACTAATTTGGCACGCACTCAACCTTGGCCCTTACAGGCTTGACCCTTAGCTAGAACTCTGAATTATGGTGTAATAGGTGCATCATCCTATACTACTACCGATGACCATATCTGTGCCATATGCAATAGGGTGAATAAGAACAGATGATATTTCAAAAGACCAACTTCGATAAATGCTTGATATAGAAGTATAAACAAGAAAGAATTACTAAATATATACTTGTATCCTCTTGAAGATAAGATATGATCGGTCTATAACCGATATCCAAGACTCTACTAGACACTAGCTTATGTACTGAGGATATTAATGAACTTAGAGCTCTAATACTGATATGTCATGACCCAATTTCTCTGGTCGTGAGGACATCTATATCCCACCGTAGGAGAACCACCACATACAACACATGAAAATAAATTAAATTTGAAAGATATGATATAAGTAAAGGAAATCGATAAGCAAAAATCTAAAATCTGTCAAAATTAACCCCCAAAATCTGATATCCAGTACAAGAGCCACTAACATAACAATACAATGTTTGAATCCAAAAATATTTGTCTTAGAAGTAAAAAATAAAAAGTGATATTAAAAAGGTAAAAATTATGCTCCGAAAGCTAGAAGCCATCATCTACCTAAGCAACAATATCTCAACACAATCCAGAATCAGTGTGGACCACTCGTACTCGAATATGTAGTAGAAGATATAGAAGTGTAATATGAGTACCATAGAAATAAGCACCGATAGGCATCAAAAGCTGATTGGGGCTATATAGGAAATAAATAAATAGAGAATACAAGTCATAGAAGTCAACAAATAGACCAGATAAGGAATCTAGCTAAAAAGATACAATAGATATATATTCTAAGTAATAGCCAAAAACAAGGAAAGTTTAGATAACACAAGAAGAGAACATACTTGAATCGATGCTCAACTATATGGAAAATGACTAAATAACATATATCGAGGTATACTAGTAACCTCAAGTAAAGAAAAGGAAAGAATGGCTAACATAAACAAGTATATTAATAACGGAATCATGATAGGGAGTCTAGTAGGGTAACTCTATCCTATAACAACAAGAGAAATGACAATAAGTAAAATAGAGTCACTATGACACCCCATAATACCAAGAGATACAAACAAGTAAAGCCCACCCGTTGGCATCCTATACTACCAAAAGGTACATACAAGAAAATAAGGGTGGAGAGTAACACATACATTATTATAGATAATACTAGTATATAAGAAATATAACTATGTATGCTCCCCTCTAATACTCTTAGGTATGGAAGGTGTATTACCTATTGAGATACATCCCTTATACCCAAAATCATACTGTATACCCTTCTCTATTCATATCAATATCAGTGCTGGGTTGGCAATGAAATAACCCAAGTCATTTTTATGATTTCATATTTTTTATATTCTTGAGATTTCCTATAGAATCCCTAATTATCAGAACTGGTGTTTTGGTTCTCGGGTCGTCTGTATAGTTGTTACGTATATTTCCATGTTTTAGCTCCAATAGTATTGAAATCATTGAGTTTAGTCAATATTCTGCAAAAAAAACAATCTCAAAATTTAATTCCAACAGTTTCATTAGCTCTAAAACATATATTTTATTCAACATGGGATATTTGTTTGAGTTTTGAAGCTTTCATTTTGAGTTTGTGCAATTTTATGTATTTTGTGCTTTATGTTGCTATTTTGGAGCTTGAGGGGTCATTTGCTGATCGGAGCCTCAGATTGAGAATCTAACTATGCCATAAGCTCCAAAATTTTGAGTTTGTCTTTGGTGAGTTGTTCGTTCTGATTATTGTCCAACTGATCTAATTCGAGTACTTGGTTTGGAAATTGATTATTTTTGCAATAGGTTGAATTGGGTAAACATTTTATCAAAATGACCTTGGATCAGAATTTCATCTATGCCATTGAGTTCAAAATGTCATTTCTATGCAATTTACATATTGGTTTGTGTTCAGCGGGTTCAGGAAGTATTCTAAGCATCATTCATGATTTTATCAAAATTGTCTTTGTTGTTTTTTTCTAGTGTAGGCCTAATATTATTTGCATTCGCGGTGTCCTGTATGCAGCGGTACCACCACATTCAGGAAACCTAACCTGGGCCTTCCCTTACCTTTTTTTGTTCGTGTTCAAACCCAAGAAATTGCATTAGTGGTGGTCTATTTGATTGTTTGAACATGTTCGTACCCATTGATCGCGTTCGCGATTCCTTTTTACTTGGCAGTATATAAGCTGCATACAAAAAAAAATTCATCCTTCATCATCCATTTCACTTACAAAGCTCTAAAACCTCCATTAAAACACTTGGATCCTTAAATGAGTTCATGATTGACATGGGAAACTTAATTTCTTCGTTTCCCATAAATGTTTCATAAGTTTCCATATTTATTTCATAAAATTTCACCCAACAATCAACAATTTCATCAAGTGTATTTCTTCACTTTATTTGATTATTTCAAGCCCACTCCTTGATTGTCTTAGCTTAAAACTTTTGGTATAGGTTCCCTACTATGTGGGGAACATTTTGATACCCTTTGTTCGAGCTTTTGGGTTTGTGCACCCATCGACCCATTTTGTCCCATATTTTGAACTCGTATGTATTCATAGATTTATGAGTAGTGTTGGACTTGTATTAATGTCTATATTATTGTTTTGATATTTGTATGATTGTTGGAGATGGTTTTCATGCATTTGGCTTATTTAGAACAGTCTAATTTTCTTTTATATTGTATTTATGAGTTCGTTATCTGACGACAAGCAGGCTATTCTTACGATCTTAGACTGGGCTTATATGAGAGATAATTGTGATATAAGGATTTCTAGGCTAGTATGCATGACCTTTTCTAGTTTTTATTTCACTTCTTGGCTACATATTGTTGTTATATTTGCAATTGCATTTACCCTATAAGATGGAGTGGCCTTGAAATGATGCTTGGACATAGATTATGG
Organism: Withania somnifera; assembly: GCA_039654485.1. Lineage (NCBI taxonomy): Eukaryota > Viridiplantae > Streptophyta > Magnoliopsida > Solanales > Solanaceae > Withania > Withania somnifera. The sequence goes on along the minus strand of JBDJHY010191186.1, from coordinate 6,917 downwards.
TTTTATAAGAAATATCCATGAATTATGGATATTCGAATTGGTTTGTTATACTTGTTGTAGTATTTGCTCCTTCTCAAGGCTGAAAGGATTCGCTTAGATATATTTGGTGTATAAGCCCGTTTTCAGCATTATAAGACTAAAATGAGTAAAATTTTGGTTGATTGGCCAGTTTAGATGATAAAAGGTTGTGTAATGAATTAATCCCTCTATTTAGTTATTATTAGCCTTGGTCGCAGCCATGAGCTACATGTTGATAATATTTCAGATATAGTCTAAGTCACGACTGGACTCGGTAATTAACATAGATACTGATATAAACTAGATAGAGATCCAAATACAACTTATGTTTATCCAAATTATATTTATATCACTTGAAACCTGTTATAGGTTATCTAATTATTGTTTCATTTATAAGTTAGTTGTACGCAGGTCGTGGCCTCTGATGAACCCTGCCAATCTAGGCTTACAGGTGACCAAAAGAGGGTATATTAGGGAGTAGAGATATACAGGTCGAGGCCTTCCATATGATTCTATATGTCTAACTTGAGAATTGGTGTAGTAGATTATGAATGTTTTTACTATTATTTCATCATGTCATGCATACCTTGTTTGTTTGTGCTGTTTACTATTTGTACTCTCTGGTCAGATGGGTTACCATAGGGGTTGCATTCATCCTTATGTGTTTATGTGTTTATTTATTTAAATTTTCTTGGGATATATGACTTTCGACAGGTTATATCTTATGGGATCCTAGGTAAGTTATACTATTGGTATGGCAAGTGGTATTTGGCCGGGCTTATTTCATGGCTTCTTATTATACCTTTCCTTGTGATTATAATTTTTGTAGCTAGATTTCTTCACACTCCATTTAATAGAGTTTACCGGTATACTGCAATTTCTGTTATTTATTGTTTATCTTATTAGTTGAGTATGGATTCATGTACATTCTTCCACTTGTTTTTAAGATCTTCCTTTAGTATCTAGGGTATATTAATTAACTTATCTTATTAGTTAGTTTTGTGTTTGTGAATCCTTGTTTGACTTTTATGACCTTCTTGATTTAGCTATGTATTTATTGCTCTTATTTCTTATGTATTCCTTTCTGGTGTAGCCTACTGGGTACTTGTTGTTTTTGATACTCATACTACACTTCTATATCTTTTTTGTGCAGATCCTAGTACGAGTGGTCAACATTTATGTCTAATCGGGCTTCGATCTGTTGCTGAAGTACAAGACTACTCCTAACATCTAAAGTTCATCTTTTATATTTCTTGTCATTTATTTTCAACTATTATAGCAAGATAGATGTTATATTTTTGTTTTAAGACATCATACTCTTGTATTAGTGACTCATTGTATTTGGATATCAGGTTTTGGGGTTTTATTTGACTTATTATAGAATTCCTCATATCCTTATCCCTTATTCATCTTAGATCTTGTACATTTAGTTTATTAGTCATGCTTTACTTATTGTTTGGGTGATTCTTATAAGATAGATGCAAGTGCCCTTATGACCTGAGGAATCGAGTCGGGACATGCAAGGTCCATGGAAGGCCTCCCTACATACCATATCAATAATAATCTAAAATGAACGACAGTCTTATTATGTCAGGTATGGATAAACCCCCGATCTTCTTCAAGTCTTAATTTGTATTATTTCAAAATAGATGTTTGAGCTTCCCTAAGTCTAAAGTTGATATATATAATAAATGTAGTATACCAGGCTTCATCGAGGACAAATTAGCATGAATAATCGATACCTAGAACTTGGCCTTCATCGAGTCTATTAATATTAAAAAATAATGGTTATGTCAATATTATATTAATTATAATGGAAAACTGGTAAAACATATTGAAATACTCATTTTAATCTCATCATCCACAAAACAGGCCTACAAATTCATGCAAGGTTTCAAAATCAATGATATTGGGATCTTAGCCATAAAACAGTGGAAACCAATGCATAAAAATAAGTTTTCATGATTATCTGTTCAACCACAAATAATATCTCATGCATGTCCTATGGTACTGTAGAGGTTCAATATCTACAACAAGCGTAACCATTCAAGTTGATATCTAGGACTAATAGACATTCCCAATATCCCACCACCTAAATTTAAGAGTCAATAAAGACCACTTAGGGTCAAAGAGTATCTAGAATCATAAATACAACGACAATACGTAGATAAGAGGTAAACTAAAAGAGAGGACAGTGTCATGGCTACCAGCCATGAACTCCCAACCCAAGTTTGTTTATTTATCTCGATTACCCCTCATAGTATAAGATTGCAATCCGTAGCCTACCTTTTCTATGAAGAAATCCTACTAGTATAGCATAAAAGATGCCTCGACTACTCCAAATATCCAAAAATGTGCAAACAATATCCAACAATCACATAACTAACAAAGTAGTAATCTAGATGTTAATACAAGTCAAATGATACCCATAAAGCTATGAAAGTAGCCAAGGTCAAAATATGGATCAAAATAGGCCTACGGTAGGGAACTACCCAAAATTTAGGCTAAAACTATTAAGAAATAAGCATAAAATGGAATAAATTGAAGAACCAACTTTGAGAAACTTTGGTGAATTAAAGTTGAAACTTACCAATAATATATGAAGAATTGAAGAAATCAAATTTCCAAAGTCACCAAACCGCTCATGCAAAGACCCACAAATTTTAATGGAGGTTATAGAGTGTTTTGGAAGTGAAAGTTGAAGAACAAAGCTTAAAATTGAGTTTTTTTTATCTATTTATACATGCTGATGATTTTCCCTACACGATTGCTTAGGTTTTTCTCATGATTTATAGCCACATCATAAATGACCATCACAATCACTTGTCTCACGCACTTCAATCATGCAGTTATAGGAATGGGAATCACGCGATCGCATGGACTTCCATTTATGAGTGCAAAGATCAAGGATAAAGGCTGCATCATGACTGCATGAGAGCTTATCGCGACAGTGTAGAAGGATGCATCAGGCACTAGATGATAACTAAAATCAGTTATCTACCAAAACTCAAAGAATATGCTCGGAATGCATTATGGACCCAATGAAAAAAAAAATATTCTACCTAAATGGAAACTACATTCTGTACTCAATGGCACAACTAATATTCCTATCCGAGGTCATTTGAAAAAATGTAGACCAAAGTAAACTCTATTCCAAAATAACCAATATTCCAAACGGGTACCCAAAATGAGCTCGATTGGCCTGAAGACTGAACAAACAACTCACCTACCCTAAACTCGATATTTTGGAGCTGATAGCATAGTCAGATTTTCAATACAAGTCTTTTATTATAAATTGAATAGCCCTATTCCAAATATGAACCATAAACCATATAAACCACGCAAAATACAAAGACTAAAACCCAATATTATGGACTCAAACCAAGAGTCCAACTAGACCAAAATATACGTTTCATACCAAACGGAATTGTTAGAATTCGATTCTGAATTTGTTTTTTAGAATATTGAATAAAGCCATTGATTTCAATACTAATGTCTCTAAAATTGGAAAATGAACATAATTACAAACAAAAAACATGGGAATTGAAATACCAATTTCAGTAAGTCATAAATAACTTAGAGCCACTACAGGAAAGATCTAGAATTAAAAAACTTTGAAATCACAAAATTAATCGTAAAGGTCATTACAAACTGACTCGAGCCAATACCCATACTTTGAGAACTTGGCATAAGATAACAGTTTCTTAAAGTTTAAAGAACAAACTGCAAGTACCTCTCATGATCCTCTCTACTCTTTGAATACACCAAAATATCATAGATGAGTACAATCATGAAGGAATAAAGATGGGGTTTGAACACATGGTTCATCAAGTCCATAAAATTTGTAGGGGCATTAATAAACCAAAAAACATCACTAGGAACTCAAATTGACCATGACATGTCCTAAATATTGTCTTAGGTATGTCCTCCGCTCTATCCTTAATTGGTGCTAACTATTCCTCAAATCAATCTTAGCAATCATCTCAGAACCGCTAAATTGGTCAACAAAATCATCAATATGAGGAATAGTATACTCGTTCTTCATAGTGACTCCATTAAGCTTCATATAGTCAATACATATGTGCATAGATCCATCTTTCTTATTCATAAATACGATGGGCACCCCAAGGTGAAATAGTAGGCCGAATAAACCCCTTATATAATAGATCCTAAAGATGATTCTTAAGCTCTCTCAACTTAACTAGTTCCATAAGATAGGGAGTAATGGAAATAGGCCTGGTTCCCATCTCTAACTCAATAAAAATTTTAATATCTCTCTCAGGTGGTAGGCTAGGGAGGTTGGTCATACACACATCATCAACCTCACTAAAAATATGCACCAACTCAGAACGAAGTATCAACACTCATGTCTCTAATATATGAAAGTTAGGCCAATCAACGACGTGACACTAAGAGAATATACTAAAATAAAGAGATGATCCTCATTGGTACGCGACTAAAAGAACCTTGCAACATGATCGGGGATGCACCTGGCATAGCTAAGGTCACGATCTTGGCACAAAAATCCATAACCACTCAAAGAGGGGTTAATCAGTCCATTCCCAGTATCTCATCAAGGTCAACTATTTCAAATAGTATAAAATCATACTAAGTCTCAAAATCTTAAATGATTACTGAATAGGATCTCAAAACATGATACACTATGAATGAATTTTTTACTGGGTGGAGACATATAAAGGCACAGGCAATAGCTCACTATACAAACTCAAAATATAGTATAATATTAAGACACATAGGGTAAAGTTGAGCATGGATCAAATAAATACTAAGGAGGCTGATATAACATAGAAATAGTACTTATAACCACAACAACGGAGGCCTCTCCCTCAGGTATAACTGGAATAACATAGAAATTTCAGCGACCACCATAATGAAACCCATCACGACCTTAATACCTACAATGATTATGAGAACCTCTAGGTAGAGCATAACCATCCCTGCCCTAAGGTGTCATTACCCTAACCGGTTGAACTTGAATAGGAACTAGAGCAATAGAAAGATAAACCACAATCCTAAATATACCCCTATGGGTACAATATCTAGAAAATAGCCCATCTATCCATACTCTTGACACATCTCAAGTGACCTACTATAATAATATGACTAGTCGAGCTAGAATGGCCATCACAATCTGGAAAACCCGAAGTGACACTCTTTGACGTCTAACCTTAGAAGCGAAAATTTGTGTACCACTGTTAGAAGTTTTTAAATAAGCATACATAGGATGACTAGAATTTTTTTGATGCTGAATTTGAGACAAGTCCTACCCTACGATCCAAACCCAACCATAAAATTTCAAACTACTAAATTGACCCTGATAATTTGGGCTCTTCTTTTTTTATCTCTCTCACCATTACTAAGGTCCTCAACTATATGGGAATTATTATGAATATTCTATAAGGATAAGACACCTAACAACTAATACCTTAGCGATCCAAGAAATATCCATATCCAAACTAGTTAGGAAGCGAAGGATCCTCTTAGCCGTAGTTATATGCAATAGTCATTCTATGTAGACAACATATACAACTTGAACTCATATTAGTAAAGATATGGAACCCTAGTAAATCCTGAGGAACTCCTATTTCCTATGATCATGCTCTATGCGTGAGATATACCTCTCTAGAAGGCATCACAAAAAAAACTCTAACAAATAAGAGTTGGATCGGCTGACTTAGTCATATGTAGGATGTCGACCACTACTTGTTGAGGCCTCACATCTAATACACAGTAAAATCAATACCATAAGTATCCAACAGGATGAGAAATCCTCTCTTAACACTTATCAATAAAATCTCTCACATCCGTTCAAATTTTAGTAAACCTAGGAGGATCCAACATGTAATGACCCATCTGTTCACTTACTTACTATGATGATTTTTATGTGTTTAGAGTCATCTGGTAGTTTCGCTAAGTCATTTATAATTTGATGGGACCAGTAGTTCGGTTCCCTGACAGGTTAGTTGCCTATTATCTTAGTCTTTTTGTTCAAAGTTTTAAATTTTAAATGGTGAAACTTGAGGGTAAATTCTTAGAAAACATGCTTGAAAACATATTCTGATAGTTTTGATAGCTCTAGAATTCCTACTTGGGTCTATTTGACCATTAGTTCATGTCTTGGGGTTTTCATTTTGAGTTGAGTTCTTTTGTGGAAATTCTGTTCACTAAGAGTTGAGAATATAGATGGAGATAGTGCATGGTGATTATAGTGTTTGGATGGTATTCTGATGCTTCTATTAGCTCTGTAATGGATATTTTGGGCTTTTACAGGTTTTGGTACTCTTCCTAAGGTGTCCGATGTCATTTTTGGTGCTTGGTGTCTTATTGAGTTTTGGTTTCATTTTGGTTGGGGATCTTTTTGTTCAAACAATTTCATATAGTCATTTTGATAATTTTATTAAGTCAAAATGGTTATTTCCATGTTGATTGTATATTTGGTTTTATAAAATCTATGCTTGATACCATTCAGCCCTCATTGAGAGCTTTTGGGAGTTGCTGGAAACAGTTATTTTGTTGTTATATTGCAGGTACATTGTAGGTCACAATTGTAAAAGGCTATGTTCTTGTTCATCTCGGTCACAATTCTCGTTATCACGATTATGTGAGTCTAGGAGATTTCTTATAACGATCTCATAGATTATGGCCACAATCATGATGAACTAGGATTTGGGTGGTCATGATCGCGAGGGTGATGGATGTGATCGTGATATGTGTCACGACCCAATTTTTCTGAGTCATGATGGCACCTACTATACACCCAGTAGGAGAACCAAACCCTGTAGTCTGTAGCCAAAGCGGAGTACTACAACAGTATATGCGGAAAATAATAATATGTAATACAAGTTCCCAAAACCCGATGTCAATGTCATAAGAACCAC
>JBDJHY010191167.1:0-11838 GCA_039654485.1 Withania somnifera | reverse complement strand
AGTACACATGAATACTTCTATAAATATTGTATCTTACCTCCATTGTGATAGTGTGTAATTTCACATATTGTTGACTTCAGTTGATTTGTTAGCCTCTATCCCTGTTTACTCACCTATTGACCTATTTACTTTCCATTCACTTACTTACTGTACCATATTTATCTCGGTCTTCCTATGATTCTTGGAGGTGAGACTTTCGTGTATAGGCTGAGATACACAGTGATTTTTTCTTGTCGTCACACCTTGGAACTCATTTCATCACGTTGTTGGTACTCCCTGAGCTTACGGAGAAAGTCACGTTGACTCCCTAGTTTGTTTTGTTTGTGCCTCCTAGGGGATGTGGCGTCAGCTAGGTTTTGTATTTTTTATTTCTTTTTGCACCCAAAGGTTGTATGCCACAACCCAAAATTGGTTCATGATAGCACCTACAACATACCTATAGGACATCTTATCCCTATATCACAGAGCAAAACACACACACACACACACACATACATATATAGACACATACAAATCCAACTCAAAACCTGGGTGTCAATGGCAAATGGAGGTACATATTACAATATCAAAAAGAAACATAGAACATATAAAAGATCCTAAACATATACTGAGGAATATGTTGGGTACAAAAGAATAAGACAAAACTGGAGGAAGACATGATCAACTTGTTCGCTAGTACCTCAACATAAGTCTCTGAGCTGCAATAGTATAGTCCATACGATTATGGCACCTTCAATGACCCGTACTATTATCAGCACCACGAAAATAGTGTAGAAGTGTAGTATGAGTACTATAACAATGGAACCTAGTAGGCATTATTAGATGATTGGGGCACAAACAAAGCATCAGTAAGGGAAAGGTGAGAAAAGAAAAATAGGGATAGAAACTAAATACATAACTTGAAATAGAGAAGGCACGATATATAAGTAGGCACAGTGGAGAATAGATTCAAGTTCTAAGATAGTAAGCGTAAATACCCCTTGCCCACAAAATAACCAACTATCATATAACCTCAAGAATCAAATATCGGGAACATACCTAGGCTCTATCTAAGTATAAGTAATAATATGGTAAATGATAAGAAGAATAGAAGATAAAGACATAAAGGAAAATAAAGAGCAGAGATAACCCAAGAAGCTGCCCATATGACCCATTGGTACAAATAGAAAGACAACATACAAAACCTACCTGACGCCCTATTAACCCAGTAGGAAAAAACAAAATAGACAATGGACTCATCGCGATTCCCCCATAAGACATTAAAGTACAATCAGCGTGATAAAATAAGTACAAGGGGGTAGAAGTAGTGTATCACAAGCATAAAACTCAACAAAGGAGATAGCGCCTCTGAAATCCTTCAATTAAGGGCCCGCACTTGAGATCATGCCTCGTTAGCCAAGAATCAGCTCATATTTATAGGTTCACACATCATAATCAGGTGTCGTCTCATGCAAAAAAACCAACACCAGGACTGTTCCCCTTATCATGTTCATGCCAATCCTATACCCTTCAGATAGCCTAGACAGTAACAGTGATAGTCTAAATACAACAACTTATATTAGAAAAAACCTCTGTAGGACACGTGGTCTTGAAAATAGTATATACATATATATATAAGAAATATTTTTCTATTTTAGGCTACAAAATTCTCTATTTTAGTTTATTAAGAAGCTATCCAGAAAATTATGGTATTGGGACCTCTCCCGTACTCACAAAACCCCAACTCAAGCCCAAATGCATGATCACACCACAAAAAATGAACAAATGAGGCTACAATAAACTAGGATTGTCCAAAAGCATTAGCTAAGAACACATAACACTCCAAGTCCTCACAATACCTCAACCCTACATCTAAGGGTCCAGAGGCAGCCCGCAGGAGGCAAATGGGACTATGCTATCCTGAAGAAAACTACATAACCACGTGGTCACAAAAAAGTAGAAACAATGACAAGAATAGAGGAAATAATAGAAACATCAACAAACCTAACTTCCCAAACCAACAACTGGTCAAACACGGTAAATATGAAATACATGCCCAACCTAGAAGTCAAAGAAAGCTTATCCTTTCTAGACATTGGCAAAAGTCCTAAATAAGCATGTGGAATTAGCATGAAGCTCTGAGAAAACCCTGAACCCTCTTCAAACTATCTAGATAGGTATTTAGAAATCAAAAGATAATGAATGATAACCATATTTCCATATGAAATTGGGGTTGAAAATCAGGCCTAAAGTCGAGCCTGTGGGTCGTACAACCCAAAAAATAATACTAAAATCACTTGGAGGAAGGCCTAAGCTCAAAGAAAACATTGGTAAAAATAGGGTCAAGTGAACCTCAATTAGGTCTTCAAATGGCCATGAAAAGTTATGTACACGATACAAGGCTTTCAAGAAAGTATTTACTGAAGCAAGTTCATAAAATGCACCCAACGAGAAGAAATTCAACAAAAGTGATTCCCAAATCTTCAAACTTACCATAGCCCACATACCAATATGAATTCATCATAATTTAGAGAATAATTCACAAAATCACCATGGAAGTGCATTCACAAGAGCTAGAAGAAGAAAGGGCACCAGAAGCTCAATAAAACATAGAATGAGATTCTAGAAAATAATTCCTATCACTCCACCAAAAATATTCCCAAATTTTTCCTGGAAAAAGCTAAAAAATGATCATGATTTGAGGAGGTAAGAATAATTTTTTGCATGGGAAATGAGTTTGAAAAAGCTGGAAATAAAATATACATAAGCCCAGTTGTGGCCAACTAATCGGTAATCGGTCCTGATTCAAGATGCCACCAAAAAAGTCTGAATTTTCAGGATTGATTATGGATAGCATAGAGACGGCAGAAGATCTATGTAAATTATAGGCATTGACCTCTAGATTTCAGTGTTAGGGAAATAGTATTCTTATTGGTTTCACCCATTAAGGGCGTTATGAGATTTGGTCGAATGATCGAGCTTAGCTGTAGGCTTATCAGGCCATATGAAATTACAAAATGGGTCAGTGAGGTTGCCTACCAGTTATCACTACATCATAGGTTAGCATATATTCATCTAGTTTTTCATATTTCTATGCTTTCTCGTTATGTGCAAGATTCCTCCCATGTGCTTATTCTGATTCAGTTTCAGTTCAGCTGGACAACCAATTGACTTATATTGAGAAGACTTAGGCCATTATTGACAGATATGTGAGACTACTTAGGTCCAAATATATTTTGGTTTATAGGGTTCATTAGACTCACCTCCTAGTCGAGGAAGCTATCTAGGAGATAGAGAGGGATATGCTAGCCTAGTACCCTTATTTATTTAAAGATACTGAGGGATATGTGAGTTTAATACCCTTCTTTATTTTACACTCCAAGTACTCCCTTATTTCATAAACATTCGTGGATGAAAGTTCTTGTAGTGAGGGATGTTGTAATGACCCTCAGAGTTATTTCTGTGTTTCACTGACCTTTTTTGTATTTACTTCGTCCTTATAACTACCTTAACTCATTTGTAAACTACCGGGTATGATAGTTTGATTCCTTGGCAGTTAGTAGCTTGCTTATTTACTTTTATAAAACCCTCGGGAATTTATTAGCTAATAAAATCTGGAATCCCCATTTCTTTCATTTAATTGAGTCTAGAATATCTATTACATAAATATTTCATATATTGATTATCAAAATCAGACTCTGTTTCCTTTTTGAGCATCAATTATTTAAATTGAGGATGGTTATGGGCTAAAGTATTACGATCGCATGGCGTTATCGGCAATCACGTTGCCCTGATATCTTATTCATCATGGTCATGTGAAGGTGAAACACGATCGCATATTCTAGACTCGTTATTCATCACAATCATGAGGCAGTGGTCTGAGATTTCGTAGGCTGAGGCATGCAGGGTTTGTCATCATATGGCGGTGGGTCCCAATCACGAGATTATCCTAGTAAGCCTATAAATCATTCTTCATCAATTTATGAATGATTTTTCTTTTTTTTACTCTAATTTCTATGAAAATTAACGGTGTTAATGGTCAAAATAATTTTTTTGATTAGTGGGAATGTGGTCTAGTGATCCTTTAATCATTTCTACCGAGTAATTCTTCATTTTTTTTCTTTCGTAATAAAAAATATAGGTTTTATATTCTACTGTGAGTTTAATCCGTATTATTTACCATATATGTATGAGCTTTCTGTACATGTTAGTACACATCTTTCATCTTTATGAGATATTAAGGTTTATGGACCCAATTTTATCCTGGATTCCGACCCCACAGTGTATATAGAAATATAGGACTTGTTTTACTCCTCTTAAATCATGGAATGTGTTATTTTCTGCATTCTTGCAATGCTGATCTCATTTATGATTCTACGCTTATTCCATCATAACTTTTGGGGTTTCTGACGACACCAAGTAGGCTACAGTTTACCTTCTTCAAACTGGGTATTGGTATATTATATGTATGGTAAAGGGAAAATTAGGGATGGGACTACTAATCGGTCCCCAATATTCTTATTCTTTCAGCCTATGACCTATTTAGCTGGCTTGTAGCCAGATTACTTACCTAGGGGTATATTTCCCTACCTGTGCATACAACGCCGACTCTGAAATATAATATGGTTGGGGAGGAGTATAACCTTTGATACGTATCATTTATGCATCGACTCTGTAATGTAGTGAGGTTGGGGAGGGGATTATACTAGTTTTTAGAGCTTAGTACCTATCCCTTGATCTACATTAGTGGCTTTAGAGCCGATCTAGTTTGTTGATTATACTTTTTTCTTCTTGAGATGTTGCCTATGGTTAGGGCGTATGTATGACCATTTGGCCTCATATAGAAACATAATAATTTGTTGAATAGTTATTAGCCCTATATGATGACATTTGTACCTAGACGGATACAATTTCTCTGGACAGTTAGCAGCCCTATGTAATGATTTTGATCCCTAGCCAGGTGTAAGCTAGGAAGTAAGTTGATGATCCTGGCATGATCGACAACATCTGGAAATGATTTACCCAACACCAACATCCATTCAACTTCCCTACACAAATCGGAGCTCAATCCTTAAGTGAAGTGGATGATCTGCTCTAGCTCAGTCGGAATCACCTCAGCTATATGCCTTGGTAACTCAACAAATCTAGCCACATATGTTGTATCAGATAAAGATCCCTGCTGTAAGGTATCCCGATCTAAGACTCTTTGGGTACTATGGGGCATATATTTGTCCAAGAAAGCCTCTAAAAACTGACCCCAATTCATCAATGGGTACCCAGTTGGCCTGCGGTCTCTAAGCATGCTCCACTGATGGCCTGCAGCTCCCTCAAGCAGATAGGTAACAAAATTAATGTCGTGCCCATGCAACAACTCTAAGGTACTCAACCTCTCCTAAGACATTGATAATCTATGTGGGGTCCTATCATGCTGCCCTTGAGAAACTAGTTGTTGCAATGCAGAGAAAGTGATCAAGAATCTTCCTCATCTCATGTGACGGAAGGAATCTAGCATTGGCCTAATATGAAAATATTTGTGCTAGAATAGGTTGTGGTGAAACCGGCTGAACTGGTGGATGAACTGTAGATAGAGTAACCTTGGAAGGTTGAGTACCCTATTCTACCCCTTGGGCTAAACTATGAGGATCCTCTAACTGTACACCACCAAATATCATAAGAATCTGCCGTAAAATCTACTGCATAGCGGCTATCTGGTTCGACGTAAACTATTGTTGAGGCACTACATTATTCTGCTGAACAATCTTAGATCTATAGAAGTTGTATTCTGGGGAAAAGATCTTGAAGTAGCACCCACTGGATGAGTACCTGCATTTTCCCCATCCCATTCCCCGGGTGGGGTTTTATGAGAATCAAAAAGGGAATCCCTATGAACTGATGAACCGCAAGTAAGTACCATCTGCGAAAAAAGATAAGTCAAATAGATACTTCTGGACACTGACAAAAGTATTACACACAAGGAGATAAAAGAAAGAGAGTTCATTCCTATAGCACCTGTAGCCTCCCAAAGTAGGTCAATGTCGTCTCCACACCGATCCACAATACTATACCGACACTTGCTCTGTTGTCACAGAAACCAAGGAAACCTATGATCTGACTCCACTCTGTCGCGACCTAAAACTCATTTCATGATGACGTCTTCATTCTCATTAGTAGTCCAGCCTAATCCCTCAGTCCGGAGCGACAAACAATGGGATGATAACTGCTAACTTGTAGAAAATAAAGCAATAAGGAGTAGGATGAAAGAAATATACCACAAAAAATATATATATAGAAAGAGTACCTCCCAAGAATGGTGACTAATATAAATGGAGATAACTATTTTAAGTGTAACCAAACTATATTATAAATAAGTTCTCCATCAGGAGGTAAATACAAAACGAGTCTTCCCTAAATAGAATAGGGAGGAAATGCAGCATAGCTGGAGAACAGTCTTAACCTGAACAACCTCAGGAATGCCCGAAACAACCCGAATCTAGAAAAAAACACGATCAATAGGTCAAGAGGGGAATTCTAACAACAAAATTGAATGGCATATATAGGTTCAAAACTAGCGCCTAACATGATTTGTGGGCCCCACAACCCAAAAAAACAATTATACTATCACAAAGGCCCTAACTCAAGGACCACCAAAAGGTCTCTGATTTGAAAAAAAACATTATGCTAAAAAAGGGTAAAACATGCTAAACACCAAAAACTGGAGAACAAGCAGGCTACAAACCTAGAAATTGATTAAAATACAACCAACAACGAGCACCAACCTCCCAGCAGCATACTGAGCCAAAGAATGAGAAAAGCTACTCAAATTCACACTCAAGGGAGAATCCACCATTAAAGATTAATGATCAATCTTTGAGGGAAAACGAAAAGGGAAGGAAAGCTTACCTAGAACGACCAAGGAAACTTAGGAACCTTCCACACTGAATTCCCATAGCAATTCACAAGCTTAGAAGTTACTTAGAAGAGAGAGGAAGAACAAAACCGAGAGTGGAGCAAGGGAAAATAATTGAATTCTTGAGGTCTGCAAGTTTATAACTTGATGATACCTTGCAAGATTACAAAAAAACAAGAGAGATTGCATTCAAGACCCCATATCCAAAGCAGTACGATCGATTCAGCTAGAGCACGATCGCGTTAAATCCCAGAAAACCCAGCAAAGCATGATCATAACTCCATAGCACAATTGTATTAAACCCTAGTATATGAGAGCACATTGTAATCGCGACATAATAGCCCAATTGCACAAAAGGAAGAGAAAATAAAAATTACCGCGATCACAGCCCGTGAGCGAGATCGCACTAAACACTTTGTTCTCCAGAAATTTTTACAACAACTGGACTCCCAAAAAAGGGCTAAAATCAGAAAAAAGTCCAACAACAAAGAAACAAATATGCATACAACATGTAAACGGCATTTCATATCTAATGGAATCGTCGAAACGTCTATCAGAGGTCATTTGTATGGAGAAAACCCTAAACCAAAACAAACAAAAAGAAGCTATTTCCAACTTCCCACAAACATAGCTAAAACGCGCAACAGTTGGAACGATTTACGCAACACAAAAATCCACTCAACCTCCCTATGTAGATCAAGCCTCAATCCATAATTAAAGTGACAGATCCTTTCCTTCTTAGTTGGAATCAACCCAGCTATGTCCTTCGATAACTCAAAAAATCTATCCTCAAATGTTGTAACAGATAAGGATCCCTATTCCAAGGTATCAAGATCTTATCTAAGCCTCTATGGGCACTGCAAGACATATATGTGGCCAAGAAGGCCTCTAAAAACTGAACGCAGGTCATAAGTGGAGACCTGGCTGGCCTGTGATCTCTAAGAATTCTCCATCAATGGTTCGCATCTCCATTAAGTAGATAGGTGTTGAAACAAACCCTGTGCCCATGCAACAATTCTAAGGTCCTCAACCTCTCCTTATTGACATTATTAAAATCTATATGAGAGAACATAGTCGTTACTATGTAGATAAAATATTAGGAAACTTCCTCATCTCATGTGACTGAAGGAATCTAGCATCAGCCTGCTACAAGAATATTGGTGCCGGAATAGGTTGTGGTGTAACTGGCTGAACAAGTGGAAAAACTCTAGTTTGAAGAATCCACACAGGATGAGCACCCTGTGATTCCCCCCAGATGAACTCTAAGGAACCTCTAATGGTATTCCATAAAACATCATATGCATGTGTGATAGAAGTTGTCGTATGGTAGCCATCTAGGGCAGCGCAACCTATTATTGAGGTACTGTAGTAACTTGCTAAATAGTGGTAGAGCTGTAGAAGTTTTAGTTTGGGGCAAGGATGTTGAGTAGAACACACTGGATGAGT
This sequence comes from Withania somnifera, assembly GCA_039654485.1. Taxonomy (NCBI): domain Eukaryota; kingdom Viridiplantae; phylum Streptophyta; class Magnoliopsida; order Solanales; family Solanaceae; genus Withania; species Withania somnifera. The sequence continues at coordinate 3,506 of JBDJHY010191167.1, read as the reverse complement.
ACCTCCTGTCACTCCATCAGAACCCCCGAGTTGGGTCTCATTACCATCTAAAGGGAATCCCTATCAACCGATGAACTGTGAGTTAAACCATATGTAAAAAGAGAGAATTCAAAAATTAAAACTTCTAGAAACCACACAAGTACTACTCACGAAGAGCACAAAAGAAAGTGAGTACATTCATATAGCACCCTGTAGCCTCCAAATGATAGGTCACAGACGTCTCAATACTGATCCGCAGGACTTTAATAGCACTTATTCGATGTCCTAAAAACCAAGGAAACCTAAGGTCTCATACAACTCTGTCACGACCCAAATCTCATATCGTGATGATGCCTACAGTCTCACTACTAGGCCAACTAAACCTCTCTACCTTGAGAGATAAGAAATGGGTCGATAACGGCTAACCAGCAGAAAATAAAGCAATAAGGAGTAGGATGAAAGAAATATAACAAAACAAAAATTTATAACGTACCTCCAAGGGCTTGTGACTATAACAAAATGGAGCTAACTACATTAGAATAACAAACAAATAATATATACAACTGCTCTAATAGGAGTTAAACACAAAACCAGTCTGCTCTGAATAGGATAGGGCAGAAACCCAACAAAACTAAAGAATGGGCTCAACCCGAACAACTTTAGGAACGCTTGAAACAACCCAAAACTAGAAACAAAAGCACGATCAACTAGTCAAAAGGGGAATTTTAAAACCCAAATTGTAAAACATATATAGGGTTAGATATTAGGCCTAAAACAAACCGGTAGGCCTAATTGGATTGACACAAAGGCCATAGCTCAAGAAACGCATGATCCAAATTTGAGCTCGATTTGAACACCAGAAGTTCCCTAATTGCCCAGAAACAACATTATGCTAAAAAGGGAAAAATATGCTAAAAGAAAAAAATGGAGAACAAGCAGGCTACAAACCTAGAAATTGATGGGAATATTCAGCCCAAGAACTAGAAAAGCCACTCAAATTCACACCCATGGGTCACGACACCATTAAATCTTAATGATCAAGCTTTGAGGGAATAGGAAAAGGGAATCAACGTTTACCTAGAATGAGCAAGGAGACTTAAGGACCGGGGCATTTAACCCTTCACCCTCTATGCCCTTTCGTGAACCCCAAATCATATAACATTATCACAAGTCAGCAATAATACAATTATCAACCTAAAAGCCAACCCACACTACTGGACATATCACAAACACAAAATAATATCCCAGTCTACAATGCACATAAATGAACCTAGCCTATCTGTGGGCCGACAAAAGTCCCCGAAATGCACACACCGTAGGCCCAAAGCTCCAAAAATAGACAAAGTCACCAGAGACTATAAAATTAGAAATCAATGGATTAAAACATGGAGAATGAGACCCATATCATAATTAGAAACTCGGGTCAGAAAACGAGCCCCAGAATAGGCATGCGGGCCTACATCTCAAAAAATTAACCTTAAAATGTTAGCATAAAGGGCTCGACCAATGAACATACGGTTTTTATTTAAGCTCAGACATGCAACCGAAAGGTCCCCAAAATAGCCCAAAAGCAGCGTGATCAAAAGTGCAAAACATTGCAAAATCACAATAAGTTAGAAAAGATGGAATACGCACACGAACTAATACATCACCTGAAAATGCAGTACGACCTGAATTAATGCCTGGCTATATATAAAGTTCTTCCTCAATAACTAAGATTAGGGAAAATAGACATCAACATAATTAAGGGCTTAAAATTGTGAAAAATCCCCCATTTCCATAGAATTAATAAGGAGAACCAACTTACCAACGAGAGGAAGGGCAAGGGGGGGAACTTGGGAGGAAGGCTTCCCTTCAACCTAGCTGGATTTGACTGAATTAAGCTGCTAGGATGAAGTTAAGCTAAAGAAACAAAGAGAAGCATAAAGTAGAATTTTGAGAAAGAACTTTATATACAACCAGGCATTAATTCATCAAGATTGTGTGGGGCCAGGGTTGCAATCGTGATAAGATGATGAGCTAGGCATTACGATCGCATGACTAGGGCTTGAGATCACGATGATTCATCATGGTCGCATGGAAGGGATGACGTATTTGCAAACGGAAGTGGGAGAAAGGCTTGGCAATCGTGTAAGGAATCCATTTGCACCAGATATAATTTAGACAACAAAAATCTATAATAAGGAAAAATCCCGGAATACCACCCAAAATGAGTTCGGGGTGCAAATTACACAAACTAATTCTGCATGCATACCCAAAATGACATTCTGCACTCAACAACGTAAATAAAACTGGGATACAAAGCTGTTTATGAGGAATATTGACCAAGTCAACATCCTAGGACAAATTTCACAATTTCTACCCCTAACCTAAAAAATTCCACAACCAGCCCGGGAAGCGAACCAATGATTCAACTAACCCAAAATAGACACTCTGTAGCTGATGGAATCATCAGAATTCCGATCCAATGCTCCGATCACTAAAAGACTACCTAGGCTCTAGAATGAGCTTTGGTTAGACCAAATTTCCATAAAACAACTCAAACTCAAAACAGAAAGCCCAGGACATGAACTTAAGGTCCACCTAGTCCAAAGTCGGCATTCTAGAACTAACAGAATAGTCATAGTTTGATTTTGAGTTAATTTACTACAAAAACACTCACGAGTTCCACTATTGAAAAATTAAAACTTCAAATTAAGGGATCTGAGAAGACGGGAAAATGAGCTGCCAGGGAACCGAGCTACTGGTCCTAGCAAGTCATAAATAACTTGGGGTAACTACCAGATAGCTATAAGAATAGAAAAAGATAAAGAGTAAGGAAATGATTAAATGGGTCATTACAACCATAGTTAGAACCCTTAAATTTAACCTGATGGTATACACAACCCTTGGAGATTATTTTTATTTCTTAAAGATAGGAGATGAAATGACCCCTAGTTGCAGCAGAACTATGTCACCAATCTAGGTTAGCTCATCCGAAAACTAGAACTTGATTATTTGAGTTCTACACTTAATCAGCGACAAAGAAAGTGTACAAAAAGTCAATACCAAGGATGACATCACAATCAATCATATCTAGTTTTATTAAGTCTACTGAAGTGACCCTTATGATCCCTTTCATCCACTATGGAATGGCCGACATAATTAGAAACTTAAAATGACTCGAAAAGCTAATTAGGAATAACCCTAAGCAACATGTAGCATAAAAAAGACAAGGTATCTCCTAGATCCATCATCACAAAGTAATAAATAAATGCCATAACCCAAAACATGGTCTGAGTAGGAGATAACTCCCATATCCATTTACAAAGTCCCACCAGTTGACAGGCCTAAGCCCATCGCCCGGAGTGAAAAGAAGCGGATGGAACCCCAAGACTTAAGAAACAAGAAATAAAGCATAGGAATGAGAAAGTGAAGACATAACAAAAGTACCACAACAACAACTGTCATGACCCGACTTCTCGGAGTCATGATGGCACCTACTATCCACCTAGTAGGAGAACCAAACCCTGTAGTCCGTAGCCAAA
>JBDJHY010191157.1:0-11839 GCA_039654485.1 Withania somnifera | reverse complement strand
TTTTCATAGTAAAATAAAGTCTCAACTTGGCATTGATTCTTTTAATAAATGTGATTTTGATGATTATTTAAATCAGGTACTGGACAACATAATGGACGATGAAGGCATACCGCAGTTTCTGAATTGGTGGAGGGTTCGGGAAAGTCAATTTCCAAGACTCAGCAGGATGGTGAAGTTGCTCGCTATTTAAGAGACATAGGTGGCTTCGGAATCAACATTCAACGCAGGAAGATTTTAAATTGGAGATCATTGCTATTCACTAGCGGAGCACAGCTTAGAGATTTCAGTGTTGTTCTGAGATTGAATCAATGCAGCTCGACGCAACAAAAGACTACCAAGGTTAACATAATAATATTTATTTCTAAATTCATTAGTTGGCAACAACAGTGACGACGACATGGAACATGAAGACCGTTTGTAAAATCTACTAAGACCATTCGTTGATCACGCAAGGTCGTTACAAGATTTAGATGAGACTTTTTCTAGAGTATACAATTATTAGTATTGTAGAACTCTTCTTATAAGGTGGTTGTGTAACTTAATTGAAACAGAAACCTTTCTAAAAGGTGGCTGCGTAATTAAGGTTTTCTATTAATAGTTGTAACTTGTAATCAAATTTTAGATACTTGAATAAAATTTAGATTATTATTATTTGTTTAATTGTTTATACTATTAAGTTTTTCTGAATTACATTTAACTTTTACATTATGAATTAAATACTTTATAACTTTTCTTAAATTTACAAAAAAAATTATAAATAACTTACAAAGTTTATAACTTAGAAAAAATAAGTAATCAATTAGTAAAATAACTTACATAAAATATACTTTGTTATATAAACAAACAAATATACTTTTTATATAAACAAAGTTATATAACAAAAAAAATAATTTGTTATATAAACTAAAAATATACTTCGTTATATAAACAAACAAATATACTTTTTTATATAAACAAATTTATATAACCAAAAAATATATTTTTGTTATATAAACTAAAAATATACTTTTTTATATAAAACAAAGCTATATAAACAAACAAATACACCTTTTATATAAACAAAGTTATATAAATAAAAATATATATTTCTTATATAAAACAAAGTTATATAAACAAACAAATATACTTTTTATATAAACAAAATTGTACAAAAAAAATATACTTTGTTATATAAACTAAATATATACTTTGTTATAAAGTTATATAACAAAAAAATATAATTTGTTATATAAACTATTTATATACTTCGTTATATAAACAAACAAAATATACTTTTTTATATAAGCAAATTTATATAACCAAAAAATATATTTTTGTTATATAAACACAAAATATACTTTATTATATTTTTATATAATATACTTTTATATAAACAAAGTTGTATAAAAAAATATATTTTGTTATATAAACTAAATATATACTTTGTTATACAACTAAAGTTATATAAACAAACAAATATAGCTTTTTATATAAACTTATAAATTGTTCGTACAATAATTAAAAATTAAAAAATTAATAATTATAAACTAAAATTGTATTTTAACATTATTATTTGATGATAAGAAAAGTTAGAATATAGTTTTATAAAAGTAAAATTATTGTTTATAATTTCATTCAGTTGATATAATTGTTGTGCAAACTAAGATTTTTTGGAATATAATTGCTATATCATTTTTTATTAAGGCTATCCAATACCGGTACTGGGCGGAACGGATCGGAACGGACCGATACCGAAATAAATCAAATCCATTTCTACTGGAACGAATCAGTACCGGGACGATTGAGATGGAACCCCTGTCCCGTCCCAAAGTTACACTACATTTATTTGCTTTCCTAGCTCCACAATAAATAGTTTGCTCTTCTTTATTGTAGAAAATATCTTTCAATTTATTAGTATTAGTTTATATTTTAAATACAGGAAAATTTCTTTTTCATTTTCGGCTGTTATTGGTAAGAGAAGTGCATATTTGTGTATCAGATAAGCGCTGCCAAGTGTGGACTGCCACAGACCAATAAATGTGGCTTCTGAAATAGGTATCTCAGTGTGCCCTTTTTCTAGTTTTTAGTCGTTTTCTTTCAGTTTTTTCACAATCTTCAACAAAGACAAGAAAAAAGAAAAAAAGTGGATCAGCATGTAAAATGCAGCTTACCCTGTCATTTCCAACACCAGCTTAACAGGCTCTATACGAAGAAACTTTATGTTGTGCAAGGCCTCCTATCTCGCAAGTAGACAGACCAACATTTTATATTTTTGAATCCATAGATTTGGGGTTTACATACTTGTGACACAAAAAGATGTCCTACATAATTATTATTATTTGTGTGAGATACAAAATAATTTTTTGAATTTTATATTATTTGGCTAGTACTCTAGGTACCTATTTTTCTTTATTGTAATAATAGACGAATTCTCAAAAACCAGCTAACACATGTAATATGAAGTTTGATAGATAATATCTTAGTGAGGCTACACGCTTTCCTATCTCCTCTTATCAAGAAATTATATAATTCAAACTCACAATGTGCACTTAGTTTATACATCATGCATTGCTTTCTTACCTCTAAATAAAACCATGCTGCAGAACTCTACCTCCTTATAACTTACATGCTTATTTGAAAGAAGAAAACTAAATGTAGACTAAGGTTTTATAACATGGTATTTTTCTGAAAGGTATTACGTATTGAAGGAATTCCTCTGGGCACCCAATTGTATTGCTATGACTAAAATCTGTAAGGGGCGTTTAAACGAAACCACATAATCGGACCAAACTAATAAATAGACCCAAATCAGAAAAAGAAATCGACTTAAGTTTGGTGATAGATATTGTAAAAGGCTCGGCAATATTTGGTTTTTATTTTTGTATTAAATAAAGAAACCAAAGCAAATGATATCATATCGACAACAAATATACACGAATTTGAATTCTTTTCATTATTGTTTCTTTTTGCAAAAAATATCCAACTCCAACACCAATCAATTAGCAAGAAAAAAAGGTATAAAGCCCATTAAAGAATATTTGAAATTGATAAGTCTCAAAACTTACCAAGGTAGTAATATCAGGATGCTCCGTCTACAAACAATGAATCACGATCGTAACCTGCAAAACAAAGCTCAGGGTGGTCCCCCGGGTCATTCTCCGATGCTTAAGTTAGTAAACAAACAATGGGAGAATTCCAAGAATATTTAGTGAGTAGTATTTAGAGTGTACCTTTGCCTTTGAACTTACTGGGGCTTTTATAAATGTCTCTGATGCCCCAGTAGAAGGAAAATCGTTCCCAAAGTGATTTTCGGGATTTGATGTAACTAAGTATGGTAATCCTACCATAATTCTACCACTTATAAATGGTAGTACATTCCTTGTACAATTCTTCTCCTTATTTAGGAGTCCTTTATCAAGGTAAATATTAACTACTATTTAGGAGTCCTTTATCAAGGTAAATATTAACTACCTTGTTATGCCGTTATTTGTGTGGGCCACTGCTATTGGACCCATATTATTTAGGTGGGCCAACGTGTCCTTTTAGCCACATTCCTACAACTGTGATCGTTGTTATATATATATATATATATTCTCTTCAATGGTGTGCTAGCTTTCTCTTAATATATTACTGTACATATATTATGTAGATAATGGAAATGGTGAAACATTAATGCCATAGTTAATTTAATAGTCACCAAAATTTGTGTTGTGGAAACCTATGGATTTTCTCTATAATGTTATAATGTATAGATTTTGATCTCAAATACATATATATTCCACTAATTTGTCTTAATTCAGTAGTTTAATTAAGGTTGGACAAGAATAAGTTATGCAATTACTGTTACATGTTTTCTACCAACAATCGTTTATTAAGATTGCATATTCTAGTTGTTACGATATGAAAGTCGGTCATGATAGCACCTACTTATTTTTTCATTATGATGGGTCAGTCAAAACTAACGATGAACAAAGGAATATAACAATAAATGCAGAAGTAAAATAATTTAATAGAAATCTATTTAAAGTGTAATCTTATATAATTATAGCCCCCAAAATCAAGTATCCATTGTACATAGCCTCTAACTCAGAATTCATACAAATATTAGTCATACAAAGTCATCAAAAAGTAAAAAAAAAATGAAAATAACGATAAAGAAGACATCAGAAGACTGCTGGCAGACAACAGCTACTGTTGGATATCTAGAGATATGCCTAGAAAGAAAAGGAGAAGGACTCAAGATGACTCTAGCACAGTACCTACACAATAGGGCAGAAAGGGCAAGAGTGGATACATAAAAAGAAAAGTACTGAGCAGTGTCCTTGGTTGGTCCTAATATAAAGAGATGACGAGTAACGCTATAATCCAACCTCCTCAGCCAATAGAACAAATTCAAGTATATAGAAATCAACGCAAGTCACAGATATTCACAAGTTCTCAACACTAATAGTAATTTCAAATTAGAAAAACAAGTACCAGCACAGATCAAGTGGCAATAGTAGTCTCTAATCATCACCACACATCATATTTCAAGTATCACTTGGATAAGCAACACAAATCAAAGTCACAATTCAATATGAATGCAATGTAATGTACAGATAGTTGTGATGCATATTTATCTATCTATACACAACGTTACTGATATCCATAAAATAGGATCCATGAGGGACTCACAAAGTCCATATAACTATCCAAAATTATTTCCTATTTGGTTTACCATATCATTAGTCGGAATCATTTTCCATTTGCTTTAACATATCATTAATTTAAGGAGCCACAATTCAAGTTCCTTTCTCAATTATTATCAGTAAATCATATCAATAAAATCATGAAATGTGGCACTCAAAACAGTGTAAAATACAACTCGGTTTATCACAGTCAATCACAAGTCAATTGTTCATGTATATCAGACTAACCTCAAAAGGCATCATATTTCACATCTCAAAAGTATCAATAAGCTATCATGAGGAAACCACAATATAACTTCAGCCACTACAATAAATAAATCTCAACATATTATCACAATGTAATACTCAAGCATAGTCAAGTAAAAATAAGCATCAACACTAAACAACAATTATTCATCAATTAAATATCTCAAAGTATTATAACACGACGTCAATTTCAATTTAATTAAGCCTAATCAAGGCATCATAAGTCACGATCAAGAAGACATTTCACAACTATAGGCCAAAGGATAATTATCAAGTAATTCCTCATTTTAACCCCGACATGCTAGACACTAGTATGTGGGTGGGACTTCCTATTTAACCCACATGGATACCCCCATTATATCCATTAATTTCAATTACAAAAAATCTAACAATCAAGTACTAACACTATATATTAAGATAAAGAACCTCAACTTACCTTGAAACCAAAGAACAATTATCACTCATAAGCTTTTTCCTTCTGCAATGCCTCCAAATGCATACAGCTTAGTTAAACACAATATAGATAAAAAAAAATACAACAATCAATATTCATAACCCAATATTTTAAAACTTTATTCAAAAATTTCACCCCGGAGACACAAGGTCAAACCAAAATTTTATTGTAAAAACATGTTATCCATCACTTGAAAAATTGAACAATCAAATTTTAGCAAAAACTCAATCTATTTCATAATAAAAAGTCAAGGTTTTTAAATTTTGAGTTAAAAACTTTAAATTACTATTTTTGGCTCAAACTTTAAATTTTTAAGTGAAAATCATGTTAAAGTTGATGAAAATTGATCAATAAATATGGTTAAGTATTTTTATTTAATTAATAGCTTAGAATTACTCTCTTAGTATTTGCCAAATTTAGAATGAAAATTGAGTATTTGCATAAGAAGAGTGAAGAGTTCGTGAAAATTTTATCTTAAAAATATGCCCACTAAATAGTCCCTTCTCTGTGTTCTGGGAAGGACCACCACGATCCTATTCCTTCCTGGTCCGGTCCAACTGTGTTCGCGATAGACCATCCAAAATGCGGTCCTTTAAGGTTACCCAGTCCATCCTCATTACTCATCACGAATCCAACCACTAGGTCGCAAATGTGATGCTCAAATAATTTCCACTTTGCGGTCACGAGAAAAGCACTGCGAATGTAGAATATTGAGATCCCAACAATTGTGATCACGGTCAATTATCCCAAACACGATGAAGCTTCAAGTGATGTGATAGCAACAACAAAAAACCATATACACTTTTAAAAATTTACTCCGAATGGACTCTTGGAATTCACTCAAAATACTATGCAAACAAATCATGCAACCATAATAAATTCAATGTTTTGAACTCAAGAGAACTATCAACATATGAATCCAAGGTCCCCTTGATCTGATATCTATTAAGAATTTGTTTTTAACTAATTTCACCAAAAATATCAAAATGCCCTTGGAAACTAAAATGACCTTAGCATAGACTAAAAACTACTTTCCAAAATCAATAAAATTATTACATTTGAATCTGAGCATTCTAACCTCAAATGTTACTCAAGTCAACCATTCCCTCCAAACATCCAACTTATCCCATTAAATATTCAAAATAAACAAAGCGTAAAAATCAAAGACGAAGGTCCTTCTAGACTAAATTTTATATTCCTAAACTAATGGAATTGATGAATTTCTAATCTGAGATTCTAAACTTCAAATATAAAGTCAACCATTTAATATTTTAAGCTTAAAAATTGAGAATTCTTCAAACTTGCCCTTAATTCCTTTCCGTTTTCGAACCAACCACGAATCAAACTTAGTTTAACATAATGCAACTATAAAAATAAAAAAAATAAAAAATATATTAAAAATAAAAAATGATCTTGACAATCATTATAATAGTAAGAAATATGATAGTTATTTCTCTGGCACTATTAGATTACTTGTGTGTTATATAATAATTGTATATTACAAAACAATAGCCTCGGTTCTTAAGGTGCTAAAATTTGTTAACATTGTGATCTATTATACTGTTGATTGAGGGTAAGATGGTGGATTCAAGTTCCATTGCACCAAAAGAATAAGACATTATATTTGAATATTGATGCAATATAATGCTAATAAAAGATTTTCATGACCCAAAAATCGAGTTGTGATAGCATCTATATCCCACCTGTAGACAAGACTAACCTTGTCCCAGAGCGCAATGGGCCATACCGAAAACCAAAATAAAAAGAGAAGGAAGATGAATAGAAGAGATTGGAGAAAAACACAAAAATACATAACAGGAAAGAACTCCCTAAAACCTGGTATTATGGTTGTAGAGCATCTATATACATTGAACATTATAAAATACATCCTCCATCGGGAAAAGACTACAAACAAGCTATCTAGGATTCAAAAAGGACAATTCTGATGACAGAAGGAGAACTAGTCAGCAAGAACGTCAGCTACTCGTCATATCTCCTAAAACAGCTCTAGTCTATGTTGCACGGTCTCATTTTATTGCTGACTAGTACACAATATCATCTAACAAGTATGAGAAAAAGCCAACTATCAAGTTATAACATAGACGAGTCAAGTCACAAATAAATCATGGCCAACGTGATACGTACTTGGAGCTCCAACATAACCAGCTGAAGGAAAGACTTAATAAGAAAAAAATAAAACTAATAACAGGCTAATCTAATAGCAAATAAAGCAAGTGAATGAATGGTATACACAAGATCCAGAAAGAGAAAATAGAGTCTACTAGAAAATGAACTCATACGTTATCTCATACTACCGGTAGGTACAACCAGGTAACCAAGTAACCCAACATAAGGACTTCCCCTCTAAGTCCTGAAGAGTATAAGTCAATGCATAGAAATACAATGCAAAAAGGTGCTATGAAAAGTAAATAGTATTTGTATGCACCCTGCCCGGTCATGACTCTTCCAGGAGCAGACCCACGGAAGATTTTTCTATATAACTATCCCTCATACTCCTATATACCCCTCCCCTAGCCAAGAAACATACATCGGGCATAGTGTCCCGGGTCAGAGGGTCCGTGGAGGGATTCAACCCCACATACAAAATTCTCATAAAAAGGCTAACACGTGGCATAGTCATTAGGCAGAAATGTCAAAACGAGGGCTCATCTTGTACATTATATCTCAATGGAAAAACCTAAGTGCAGCCAAATAGGTAAATCAAAACCACAGTAAAAATCCAATCGTTGCCATTAGGCAATACCCAGAAGTCAGAGTAATAGTGAGAAAATAGATCAGGTAGTGTAATAAAATATCTTCATATTGCACCGCTGTCATGGGTACATATAATATAGAACCAGTTTCTAATGAATACACTGTCAAATCCAAGTAATCTGTTAAAATTCCAATGCATGCTCGTGAAATACAGATAAAATATCCTACCTTAATCAGCTCTAAGCTACCAATCCAACAATTTAGAGTATAGTTGCTAAGCTCTAACCTCTAGTGTAATCCCCTACCCAAACTCACTACGTTTCAGAGACAACGTGAAACTACACAGGAGGATTCACATATCCCTAGAGATATAAATACAAGTGAGAAGGCTAGCAAGACAGGTCATAAGCCAAAGTAATAATAGGTACGGATCCTAAAACTAGTAACACAACCCCAAGTTGGCAACTCACCGAATATATGCATTACTAAATACTTAATCTAAAAAGTATAAGTTCTAGACTACCTGAATTTCAATGAAATTTATAAAAGTGCACTGTAATATCAGAAAATCACAAATAATCTCAGAATTCGCACAAAGCTATCAAAACATAAATGCATCAAGATGAGTAAAACAAGACCCATATTGCTATATAAATAGCAAGGTCAGAATCCAAACTAAAAAAGAGTCTGTGAACCCTCGTAGTTAAAAAGAATAGAATATTTATACCATAGGAGCATAGTTCATAGGTCATGTTTGTACAAAATATGTTTCAAACCAACGGTAGAAAATTAAAAAAACAAGTCCATAAAGTCTATATATAGAAAATTTTACAATAAAAGAAATCAAGCAATTATCTAGTAGAAACGACTGTAGACCCACCAGACAACAATCCCACGGATCAAAACTATATTAAGACCCCCTAATTAAATTAATTTTCTTAATTTTGGAAAAATTTGAAGAAAAACGTATGTTGCGCATTTCTTTTCACGGCAACAAGAACTAGTGCTATATATATTAGTACTTATATACTGTATATATATAATAGAGTGTTAACAAAGGAAAAGAAACATATATATAGGTAATTAGGCCCGGGGGGGGGGGGGAATAATTAGCTTGAAATGATTAGGGAATCTTTGGTTAATTAATATTATTCCTCCCTATATTTAAAAATTCAGGTATCATATGGACTCATTATTAAATTCTTATAACTTTTTAAATACATCAAAATCAATAGAAAATTATTTCTAAAAAATACCTCTTTAAATAATAAATTTTCGACATAATTTGATACACTTTCTCCGATATACTATTAATAGCTTATAATTTTTTAAAAATAATAAAGCATGACATCATATTATTTCAAAATACTATTTCATAAGCTTGTAAATAATTTAGGATGATGCTAAATATATCTCTATTTTTATTATATAAAAGAACATAATTATTATTTAAAATAAATGATTTAATTTGGCTGTACCACACCGCAACTGAGAGTTTCGGAATTTGAACCAAAAGTCCCTCTAGACTAATGTTTATATTCAAAACTTGTGGAACAGTCGGATTTTAATTTCGAACACGTTTCTGAGGAATTTATTCTCGAATTACCCAATTTTAAAAGTTAAAACTCCAAAATGGGAAAATCGATATAAACATGACAGAACTGCCACATATCCGAACTATCGGTCCCACCAAGTAAGAAATGACTTGAAACAATTACAAGAACACTCTAACCAAATAGAAGTCGCGAAAATGTTAAAATAACCTCGAGGTCATTACAAAAATATTGGATTGAACTCCTACTAAGCTATTGCCTCACACACCACCTTATGAGTCAGACATTGGGTTCAAGTTCCAACACAATATTAGTAATATAATAATGACAAAGATAAAATGATAAACTTTTTGGAAAATATTCTTCAAATTTATCCTATTAATTTACTCCATTCCATAGCGTGAATGTGGTAGCGATAAATAATAAATTTAAAAAAGGCAGGTGGTTAAATGTATAAATGGGCGTGGAGGGACCAAATAATAATGTCATCATTCTGAAGAACATTATGAGTTCTGAAAATTGTCCTTCAAAAGGTGAAGGTAATAATTACCATCAATTTAATTTTTAAAGGACGATTTGAAAATAAAAGAAATAAAAAATCTAATATAGAATATTATTTTTAAAACTGCAGGATATGAGTATTGGGCATGTAGTGATCGTGCGATATAGCTTGTTAAATTCTATAAACTCTCCACCAAGTTAAATAAAGGGATATAAAGTGATGGTACACTTGACCTTTCGAGATGATGTTGATGTGTCTCATGTAAAGGTTATAAATTTTTAGTCATGACAATGAGCTTCTAATAAAAAATAGTATGCAACACGCAATATGGTTATAGTTCATTTCTTGAAGAAAATGAGACTTGTGATAAGTATCGTAGATGCTCGACCTGTTCTTAATGGTGAATGTGTCAAGATATTAAAGAAATTATGAATAAGAACATGCTCATGTATAGTTGAATGAATGTCACATCTTGCCTCTATGGAAGATTTGAGAGACAAGAAAAAATTTATGTTAACATAAATATGATTAGTCACTTAGGATGTCTTATCATGAATTAACAAGGGATAAAAATAAGAAATAATTTTTTGTTGAAAAAAGTTCTTTCAATGACCATAATGATAATAATTTTTCCTAAAAGAAGATACGCATCATATGGATGATGTTATGAAATATGTGTTAAGCTCCAAAAGAGCTTAGTTACTACCCTTGAGAAATAAAATTATTCATGACATTAGGATTGTAGTAATTCTCAAAAAAACTTTTTAATTTTCAAAGAAATTGGCAGGAAAAATATTAAAGTAGATTATAAATATTTATGTAAAAGGTTACTCATCTTTTTTTTTTTTTTTTTGTAGTATACAAATATGGAATAATGATGAAATCGCATGCAATAGTATTAAACAAATATCAGTTGGCATGACTTGTTAATCATCCCGACTTAAATGTGATACAAACATAATTTAGAATTCATGTGGTTATATATTAAAGAAATAAAGGTTCTTCATAAAAAAATTTGTGCTGATTATTCTCTTGATAAATGGTCATTGAATAAATTAAGATTGAAATTATATCCTTTAAATTTTTTGAACATCGTTATGAATTTTGGTAGTATAAGTTTGATTGAACGCTTTGGGAGTGCTATTATAATCTGAGGAAACTAAACTCATCACAAATAAGGCCATGTTTTTTCCTAAATCTCGAAGGAACTTGTTGAGTTTTATAGATATCCATAAAAATAAATATTATTTTAAGACATTGGATGAGATGAATCTTGAATATCCTGGTATAACAAAGAATGTCTCTGAGGAGACATGTGTTATAGAAAAGTTCCATCCTTTATCTTCTAGCTTGTATTGGACAAAGATTGTTGAAATTGAGACACATTCTATAGTAAATCAAATGTTTATTAATTTTAATACTTTTAAATCTTGGCATGACCGATAGGGATATCCCAAATCTATGATTATGAGATGGGTTATAAAAAATTTAAATGGACATTCATTGAAAAACTTGGAGATACTTGCCAATGGATTTTTCTTCTATTTCTTGTTATCAAGGCATGTTAATTATTAGACCATCATCAATAAAGGTTGAATCGAGTCCCCTGTGTTCTTGAATGATATACATGGACATATTTATGGACTTATTCACCCTCCTAGTGGATCGTTTCGATACTTTATGGTCCTAATAGATGCTTATT
>JBDJHY010191139.1:0-10325 GCA_039654485.1 Withania somnifera | reverse complement strand
TTTTTTTTTTTTTTTTTTTTTTTTTTTTTTTTTTTTTTTTTTTTTTTTTTTTTTTTTTTTTTTTTGCATTATGTGCCACTACCCTATTTGGTGTCGAGCACACTTTACCTTTCTTATTCTTACATTTTGCTTGGTCGACCTATGAGGCCTAATGGGTACTGGTAGTTTTAGTACTCAAGCTATACTTCTGCATCTCTTTTTGATATAGATCCTAGTATAAGTTCTCAACAGAGCGAACGCTATTGTACAAGATAGCTGGTTTGACTTCAGGAGATTTCAATAAGCAGTTGGCATACTTGCTAAAGGGTTTTCCTCCCAGTACCAGAGTTGTCCTTGTTGGGTCATAGATAGCTATTTTTTAGTTTTACCTCATCTTGGGTTGTATTTTTTATTTTCAATATATAGAAGATCTATAATCATGATACCATATTTTTGGAGATAGGTTTAGTTATGTATTTTTTCTATCCTATCTTTAGTTCTCTTATTTATCCCTTTATTTTTTTCTTTGAATTATTGCTACTTGCTCTAGGCTAGTGTTAGGCCTATCTACAAGTAAGATAGATGCCATCAGAACTCAATTTTGTGTCGTGACAATAAAGTGAAGAGAAATATCCCAGAAAGAAGTGCTAGAAAGAATTTCATAATCTAAAAATTTAGTCCTTGAGGGAATGTTTTGTGGCAGTGGAATTGTTGATATCTGGACCGTGTATGGAGAAGTGATTTTAGCCAAGATTTTCGAATATGATATAAGTCAATAGACTTGGAATGTTTTCTTTGTCCTATAGGAATATGATAGAGTGAAGAACAAAGAATGTTTTAAGAATATGATAATGCTAAAATTACAACTCCTAAAGAAGTGTGCACGCTCACTGGTCAAATATAGAACCCAACTAGGTTGGGGTAGATATCACAAGGAATATGGTATCGTGTTTCGGCCTAGTATCAATTTGTATTCACTTAGTTGTTTTATACGTAAGACATAAAAAGTAAATAGGGGGATCGGTTTGTAACAAAGTGTTGTTTGCAGTTATATGTAAGTATCAATTGAAATAAGTTATAAAAGAAATTCAAGTGATGAGAAAACCTATGATTATGTTCACCAGAGTTTTTGCGAGCCTTTGGTTCATAAACATTAACAGCCTTGCGATATTTTCTAAGTATTGAACTATTTATAGTGAAAGTGCTATTTATCTGTGTGTTTTTCAACCTATAAACCTAGATAAATCTCTTTAACACCTAGATCTGGCTACAAAAGAGAGTGCATTTTCTAACTTAAGATGATTACCCTTATTACCACAATAATCATTAGACAATGTTAATGCCCCAAAATTTTTAGCATAATCTCACTTCTTAGTTTTAACAATAGGGTTAGTACTAGTTAAACCTAGGCATGTTCTAGTGTTTGCAACTACTAAAAATCTATTAAACTGTGGAAATTATGTGTTAAAATAATTGATCGAATGCAAGAACCATATTAGTATTAAAAAACTAGTTTTGCTTCACGGTTCAACCCACAACCCTTGAGTTGTGGTTTAGCTACTCATATTTGTTAAAGCACAACAATAAGATGAAAACATAGTCGACATCATACCAAGAAAATAGTCTTCCAATCGATTGTAATTAACGATCCAAGATCACAAATTCCCACACCTGTGTTTTTGTGGAAGAGAAAAGTGGAACAATTGTAGTCTCCCAAAATTGGGTCAAAATATAAGTTGTTTACAAAAGAATAATGATTATGAATTCCTTATCTTTCAAAATAACCTAACACAACTATTTATAGAGCATGGATATAAGTATAAAATATG
The DNA here is from genome assembly GCA_039654485.1 of Withania somnifera. Taxonomy (NCBI): domain Eukaryota; kingdom Viridiplantae; phylum Streptophyta; class Magnoliopsida; order Solanales; family Solanaceae; genus Withania; species Withania somnifera. The sequence continues at coordinate 8,517 of JBDJHY010191139.1, read as the reverse complement.
AAACTTGGAATTTATTGTCATCCAGATTTAGGCAGAATATCAGGCAAGTTAATTGTCTTTAAACGAACTTCCTGATCAACCGTATGTTCCTTCTTCTGAATAGTGGGATTCTATTTGAAGGAACCTTTTTGACCAACTGTATTTCACTGGTCGAACCATCCATCCTTTCGTCCATCTCTTCTTTTCAACTAGTGAGTTTTTGTTTGGACGACAACTACATAGGTGAACCATATCCACCGTATATTCCTTCTTCTAAAGAGTAGGATTCTATTTGAAGGAACCTTTTTGACCAACTATATATCACCGGGCGAACCATCCAGCCTTTCATCTATTTCTTCTTTTCAACTAGTGAGTTTTTGTTTGGACGACAACTACATGGGTGAACCATCTGTGGTTGGTGGAACTGCCCAATCCTTAGCCTAATCTATTCCTTTTTGCTAGTGAACTTTTTTCTAGATGACACATCTTTGAAAAACCACCCAGGGTTGGACGAAACACCCAAAGTGCCTTCAAAATCCATTTTTTTTCTATATTTTACTCTAATTTTCTAGATATCAACTTTACCCTGTACCTACACAACAAACACATCTACACAAAATTTACTCACAACATGCATATTTTTATAGTTTTAAGTGAAATATGTGACGTAAAATACCGTCACATCAAAATCCTTAACCTATAACGTTTTTTTTCCTCAAGAGGGGAATTTATCTTACTTAGACTTTGTGTGGGAAGTTAGTATTGATTCCCCTTCCTTGGAGTCGTTCCCTATTGTTAGAGAGTTTGCCGATATGATCTTAACTCACCTTCCTAGTGTTCCCCCTGATAGAGATATTGATTTTTACAATGATTTGGAGTCGGTTACAAATCCCATTTCTATTCCTCTATATTGTATGGCTCCTTTGTAGTTTAAGGAGCTGAAGGATCAGTCACAACACTTTCTTAGGAAGAGATTCATTCATACTAGTCTGTCACCTTGAGACTCTCCAGTCATGTTTTTGAAAAAAAAAATGGTTCGATATGCATGTATATTGATTACATACAGTTTAACAAAGTGATTGTGATAAGCAAGTATCCTTTGCCTCACATTGATGATTTTTACCAACTTTCTAAGATTAATTTGAGTTCGGGTACCATCAGTTGAGAATTAGGTCGTCAGATATTTCGAAGATGACTTTTCGAACTAGTTATGGCCATTATGAGGTCTTTATGACATATTTTACTAATTCACCGTTCATATTCATGGAGTTGATGAACGGTGTGTTTTTCCTATATTTGGATTTTTTATGATTATTTTCACTACTGACATCTTGGTATATTGTAAGATATAGGTTGATCATGTTCGACACTTAAGGACTGTGCTTTAGAGTTTAAGAGATGAGCAGTTATATCATAACTTCTTAAATGTGATTTTTGGTTGAGTTCTATAGAATGTTTAGGATATATGGTGGCCAAGGAGATTATTATGGTTGATTCGTCCAAGATTACAATTATACGTGATTGGGTTACACCTACTTCACAAACTGAGATTTAGAGTTTGTTGATTTATATGGGTATTATAAGAGATTCGTGCACTAATTAGGTTCTATTGAAGCTCCTTTGACTAAGTTGGTTTAGCATAATGTAAGTTTTCAGTGGTTGGATGAGTTTGATGGGAGATTTCAAAATCTCAAATCTTTATTGACTTCAACTTCTATTCTTACTTTGCCCATGGAGGGTAAAAGCTTCACAATATATTGTGATGCTTCTAGGGCTATTTTGGGTTGAGTTTTCATACACGATGGTAAAGTTATAGCCTATGCTTTGAGGTAGATGAATGTAAATGAGAAAAACTACCATGCTTATGATTTGGAGTTGGTTACAGTTGTGTTTGTGTAGAAGTTGTAGATGCATTATATTTATGGAGTTTATTGTGAGGTCTTCACTAATCACAGGAGTCTTAAAGAAATATCTTCAGCTAGAAGTATCTTAATTTAAGGTAGTGTCATTCGTTAGATTTGCTAAAGAACTATGATATTACTATCTTGTATCACCTGAGCAAACCAATTTGGTTACAGATGCCCTTAGAAGGAAGTCCTCGAGTATGGGTAGATTGTCTTATATTCAGGTTGAGGGAGCACATTGAGCGACCCAGTTTGATGATGTTAGATTGAGGAACCTTAAAGATACACTTTTGAAAGGTGAGGTCAAGATGGTCTTGTTTGATTCAATGGGGGTTTTGAGTATTAGGGATCGAACTTGTGTTCCTAAGTATGGTGTCTTAGTTAGGTTGATCTTAAAAAAGGCCCAAAGTTTGAAGTATTCCATTCATCCAAGGGTGACATGGATATATCATGATCTAAGTCAGGATGATTGGTGGTGTGGTATGAGGAAGGACATTGCAGACCTTGTTTCTTGGTTCTTGAACTGTCAATAGGTGAAGTTTAAGCACCAAATGCTGGGAGGTATATCATCAAGGATGACAATGCCCCAGTGAAAATGGTAGAGCATAGCTATGGACTTTATTGTTGGGCTGCCAAGTAAATCAGGTGGTTTTGACTCCATTTGGGTAGTTGTTTCTTCAATCATTTCATTTCGGTGAGGTGAAGTACAGTGCTCAGGAGTTGGACCAGATTTATTTTAGCCAAGCAGTTCGATTGAATGGTGTCCTTATTTACTAAGTCTACTTCCCATTTTTGGATACTATGCAGCATGAGATGGGTATGCAGTTGGATATGAACCTAACCTTTCATCCTCATACCAATGGCCAAACTGAGTGCATTATATAGGTGATTGAGCATATTCTGTAAGCGTGTGTAATTGATTTTGGTGTTTGTTGGCACCGATTCCTATGGCTTATAAAGTTTTCTTATAAGACCAATTATTATTCTAGTATTTAGATGGCTCTTTCTTAGACTTTATATGTCCAATATAAAATTTACGAGTAGGAAGAAACGGGCAAATTACTAAGATCTAGTAGATAGAGTTTTAGATCTCTAATTAGATAGTTTAAAACTTCTAAGAAGAGACTGTGGGGTACTGATTTTTTGCGAGACTCCCACAGTTTTCCATATGCATACATCAGTTAATTTCTTATAAAAAATAGAAAAACTTTAAAAAATTGAATACTCAATTAATTTACCTTGAGAGAGTTATATTAATACATACTAGACTATTTTTTCCTTAAGTAGGTAGAAGTGTTATGTTGATTGGTGGGTTAGTCCTTTGAAATTTAAGGATGGTGATAGAGCATGAAGTGTCTCCCATGAAGGGCGTGAGGCAATTTGGGATGAAAGGGAAGCTTCGCCCTCGCTTCATTGGTCATTTTGAGATTCTAGAGAAGAAATAGGAGATGGATTACAAGTTAGATTTTCCACCTTGTTTGTCTGTGTTTTATATGATCTTTCATGTTTCTATGCTTCAAATGTGTATACCCTAGGACTCCCATGTGCTTTAGCGGGATACTTTGAGTTTGGACCCAAATTTATAATTTGATGAGGAACCCGTTGCCGATCTATATAGACATATTTGGAGGATTCGGACAAAAGAGATACCTTCAGTGAAGGTATCTTCGAGGCACCGACTGATTGCAGATGCTACTTAGGAGATCGAGTCAGATATGTGTATCCAGTGTCCTCAATTGTTTGACCATTTAGGTATTTCTTCTTTCTTATGTTTGAGGACAAACATGGGTTTTGGTGGTGGATGTTGTAATGACCCTCAAGGTCATTATTTTTTTACATTTTGACTATTTTACCCTTCTCATAGTTGCAATAAGCAATACTAAATTCAACTCCATGGTTGGTTCAGGAACGAATTAAGTTTTGAGTAAGATTTTGGAAATTAAGTTTTAAAGCTTTAAAGGGTGAAATATGGAACTCTAGGGCTCATTTAGAGTTTGGAACCTCTAAATAAAAGACACCAGTTCCATCAGCTCTTGAATGTTAGTTTTTGTATAGTAAGACCTTTGATTTTTGTATTAGCCTTTTCGTGGTGATTTGATGGGATAAAGTTGATTTTTAAGAGAAATGGTCGACTTTTGTCAACATTCAAATTTAGAATGTCCGAATTAAATATACAATGGCTATGTTGGATTCGGGGTGTGATTTATATCTACAATGAGGTCCTTTTATTTTTCCCGTAGGCCCCGAGAGCATTTTTACATTTTTAGGTGAAAAGTTTGATTTAAGCCCTTAACGAATATTGGTTCAAAGATACCTCAGACTGATTTTTTATGGTTGTTTTGATTCTAGGATGTCAAATTTAGTGTGTTTGCATATATAGTTTGCGTGCACTGGGTTATGAACGAACCTCAAGGATAGATTTGAAGTTTGAAAAGTTGACTGATTTTGATGTTGGTGAACTACTGCATATTAATCATTTAACGATCATTTTGGATGATAAATCAGTTAGTTTTTCTTATAAATGGGTCATGGAAGATAAATCATCCAAATAAATGATTTATTTGTGGCTGATAAATCGGTCAATATGATTGATTTAGCGGTCAAATTGGTATAAATGTGGAATTTTTCATCTTTTACCGAACTATTCATATTTTCACATATCAAAGGATATTTTCTTACATTTTGGAAAAATCAAAGAGGGATTTCAAGTCTAAGATATCGGGTAATGATTTCTAACACTAATTATTGTAAAAATGAGAAAATTTTCATATGAACTCAAAAACACTATTTCAATAAGTTGAACCACGAATTGGGATGGGCTTTAAATAAAACTAGATATTTAGACTCTTCAAGTATCAGGTAACATGTTTAGTTAAAAAAATCCAATTTGACTCCGTAGGCCTGGGATTAGTTTTTTAATAAAACTTTATAAGGTGTATGGGTATCTTTTTTCATGTTTTCTTTTGTGCATTATATTTTTAACAAAACTACACTCATTTGAAATATCTGAGTAAGGGAAAGGCTCACAATTTAGATATTTTCTTCACTTGGAGAAATGGGCACCTCAAGATTGATATTATAAAACATGTTTGGTCTAAAATGAGCAAGTTTGAAATAATGTAAATTATTGATAAAATTGTTGAATTATATACTTGATTTGGATTATAATTTTTTTATTTGACTCATGTAATTGAAAAAGGGTATCTTGATGAAGAATTGGGGCTTAATTATGTACTTGTTATTGAAATTTTTCTTGATATATTATTGATACACATATAATAAAATATTGTGAGGCTCACTGAGGTCAAATTAAGATAAAAGTATACTCTTGATAATAGTTGCCCATGTGTAATGACCTGCCTAGTCATCTTCTTGATTTTCTACCTTTTTTATGCTTATATTTGTCTGGTTGTGGCCCTGAGTAATTTATGACTTATTAGGACCATAGGTTGGCTCCCTGGCATCTATGTATAATGATCATCATGGTCATTTATGAGAATTACCCGATATTTTGTATTCTATAGCTTTCCAATATCTACCCTAGGTTATTTATAAATGGGTGGGACCATTCGAGTTTTCCTGGTGGCTCGATTGACATTTATCTCACTTTACTTATTTTAGAGTCTAAAACTAAGTATTCATTAACTTAAGTCAACTTTTCTTCAAGACTAGATCGATATTAAATTTTGACAGTCCCATTAGCTCTAGAATATCGAACAAAGTCTGGATGGACCTTAAGTTCATGCTTCAGGATTTTCGTTTGGAGTTTCTGATAAATTGTGTTTTTTCATTTCATTTAAGGCTTAATTTGGAGCTTGGGAGGTCATTCAATGTTCTGAGTGTCAGAATGGAATTCGGACGCTTCCATCAGCTCTAGAATGGTATTTTAGGCTAGTAAAAGTGTTGGGTGTGTTTCTTGGTTTAGGGGTCCTTTCTCTCAAATGATCTTTGATGCCCTTTTCATTATTTTTTTTTTTTTTTTTTTTGAGTCCAGAATCTATTTTCCATGTACTATGCATATTTGGTTTTCAAAAATTTGACGTCGTTTCATTTTTTAGCCCCTTGTTAAAATTCTCAAAATAGCTGGTTTGTTGGTGCTAGTGCAGATCATTTATCGGTCATTTTACCAATTTATTAGTGATTGGTAAATCAGTCAATATATCATTAATTAGTATGTGCCGATAAATTAATCAATTGGTCCGATAAATCGGTACCTGCCACTATTAAGAGAATACCAATTTATCGGTAAGATATTTGATAAATCAGTACCGATGTTTGGAGTTCCATATCCAGGGAATGCAGATTTATTGGCATTTTGTTTGGTAAATCAGCATCCACATATTTGCTAGTGTGCAGGATAATATCGATTTATCGGCACTAGTGGCCGATAAATCAGTCATAAAGACATTATTTAGTCAGTTCCTATCCTATTTTTCCTCATTATTTTATTAGTTTTATCTTTAGTTTATCCTCTAAAAGTGGTGCGACTTCTCCTGGAAACATCCCCAAACTTCATGGAAAACTTCATTAAGATTCCCCACATCTTCCTAACTCTTGATAAGTGATTTTTTCCATCAAATTCCATAAAAAATGAGGCTTTTGCTCTATTAATTCCCTTATTGTGAAATCATGAATTCTTTGATTTTTTTGAAAATTATTGGGTAAATCCTTATTCTTTGTGTTTATTTTACTTTGTAGTAATTGGTTCTCTTTCGAATTCCATCGTTTAATTCACAAAAGCTTGAATCTTCAACCCCTTTTTGATCAATTTTCTCCTGGATGTTTGAGTTTTTTCTTGAACCGTGCTCTATTTTGGAGAAGGGTTCTTGGTGTTTCTAGGAATTTTATGGCGAAGCTTGTTTTTTATTCAGGTTAGCGGGGCCTGCTGCCTTATTTTACGTCCAATCTAGAACTTAGTATAAAGTGTATTGTCAGACTTGTATTCATCCCTAGATTATTAATCCATAAGTTTCAGATTTTTTGGATACTGTTTGATATCTGTTGGAGTAACTACTGAACTTGTAGCGCATTATTTCAGAAGACAGGTAGGCTCTATGGGGCAATCATCAGGTACATGGCTTTGATAACTATACTATATAACAACAGTGGGCCAAGTTTCTAGGTTATTACCATGTACTTTGACCGTTTCTTCATTCCTAACCCCATTTGTTCTTTATATTGGCGTTCGGAGAAATAAGACATCTTTAACTTAGAATTATCCTTGTGATAAATTTAGGGTGACTATGAAAGTAGTAGAATGCTGATGTGTGGGTTGGTTTTAGGTTTTTCCCTCTTCTATGACCTGTTGTATTGTGCTGCTTGTTGTAGATTACTAGCGCATATGCAGGGCATAGGTTGGCTATAAATATAAATGTATTGATGTGCTTTGTATTCATTCTATGAGAGTTGAGCCACAGACTCCGTTTTGAGAGTGCATTTGGGCTGGGGGTCGTATCACCACTTGATTTTGATGTTTTGGAGGCTAGATACTAATTATAAGGATAATGATGGATAATGACATAATATATGATAACTTGGATTATTTTTATAATAATATACGTTAAAGGCTTTAATGTTTTAGACTCGGTAGTGTATCGAGCACCCATTATTATTTTCATTTGTTTTAGCCTAGGCTTCACACCCAAGTAACTAGCAATATCATTTGACTAATTAATGTTGAGACTTGAGTCCGAGTATGTTCGACAACGAGTACAGCTGCTGACACTTGAGTTCGTCATCCTACGGCAGTGAGTATAACTTTTTGACACTCATCACATTTATTGGATTTGGAGACTTTGATGATATATGTTCCCTTAAGGATGTTGGATATACCATTATATTGAGGCATTGGATGCCATGACTTGCCGAGTATGGTTTGATGATACTATTGGTATGAGGCATTGGATGCCAGACTGTGAGACCCAAAATGCTCTACGACTTGGGATGTGAGATTATGATGACGTTTGATATTGTACGTGTGTTCTTACCTCTATAGACCTTGCCTCTGAGATACGACGACTGCAGGGGGTATAGGACGGAGAAGAGGTATACAAGAATTAGGATTATCCTTCCACGGATCCTACCTACTGGGCCTATGGGTTTACCGGAGGAGGAACATACACAGGACTTATTACTGCATGGTGTGTATTTATTTTTCTACACTTGTTTTCTTTAGTATGCCCCTGGTCGTATGGGAGGCCGATGTCACGACCTGATTTCTCGGATCATGATGGCACCTACTATACCACCAGTAGGAGAACCAAACCTCGTAGTCCATAGCCGAAGTGGAGGACTACTACAATTAATGCGGATGAATATGAAAAGACACATTAAAGACAATAAAGAATTGCAGAATACGCCCAAGACCGGATGTTAATGTCAAACGAACCACTAATATAGATCAACAAGGATGGAAAATATACAATAAGCAAAGGTCTCCGAAATACAATGGAGATAATAACAATGTAAAGCTGAAGAGCAACTTGATCAAGCTGCACGCCAAGCTCACCGTGAAACTCTGATCTGAGGAGAAACGAACGATTAGCAAGCTGAATCAAGAACGAGGACCTGTACTCGGATCTGCACAAGTGCAAGTGTAGTATGAGTACAAGCCGCCGAAGCAACCTGTACTCAG
>JBDJHY010191129.1:0-11839 GCA_039654485.1 Withania somnifera | reverse complement strand
TCTCATAGAGTTTGACATTGTGTATGTAACTAACATTGATATGAGGCGACAAGCATTGACCAATCATTTTTCAAGAAAAACAAATGAGTACGAGCCTTTAAAAACTTACTTTCCTAATGAAGAGATTATTTTCATTAAAGAAGAGGTTCAACATGATACTCATATGTGTATATTATATTTTGATGGGGAATGCAATATTAAAAGTGTAGGCATTGGAGAATTTTTAATCTCACCAATCGGATAACTATCCAGCCATAGTGCGACTTTGTTTTTTTTTTTTTGCACCAATAATACAGTAGAATATGAAGCTTGCATCATGGCCTTAAATTTGGTAATAAACTTAGATGTATATGCATTAGTGGTTTTGGGAGATTTTGAATTATTCAACAAGTTCTAGTGAATGGAAAACTCTAGAAATAAAGCTCATTGCATACAATAATGTTTAAAGAACCTCAACAAAAGGTTCAAATCCATTGATTTTAGATTCATTCCTAGATCTCATAATAAGTTGTCTGATGCTTTAGCTACCTTAGCCTCAATGCTTCCATTCCTAGGTATACTTATATTGACAAATTGTAGATTCAATTTAGAGAGTGACATGGCTATTACAATACAATTAAACCAGAGCCTGATGGTGAACCATGGTATTAGAACATCAAATGGTACTTCAAAACAAAAGAGTATCAAGCACACACCAATAGAGATAAAAAAATAACTAGTAAGAGACTCACCAATGGTTTCATTTAGAGTAGATAAGTCTTGTATAAAGAACCCAAATTTTAAGCTTTTGAGATGTATGGATATTCATTAGGCTAAAACTATCATAAATAAGGTGCATTTTGGAGTATGTGACCTAAACATGAATGGTTATGTTCTAGGAAAAATATTATCTAGAAAGGAAGCTATTGGTTGAATATAGAGTGAGATTTCCTTCATTATGTTCTCTTATGCCACAAATTCAAAATCCAAAATAATTTTATTCATTTACCCCCTTTAAACTTTCACCCTATGCCTGCTCCTTGGACTTTTATCATGTGGGGAATGGATTTTATTGGTACAGTTGATCCAAAAGCTTATAACAAGAACCATTTTAATTTAGTTGTCATTGACTACATCAGTAAGTGGTAGAAACTATCACTTTCAAATCAGTCGCTAAAAAAACAGTGGTGGATTTCGTTCAGTCCAACATCATATGTCTTATTGGTATAACAATGACTATTATTACATACAATGCAATCAATATTAGTATCCATTTGATGTAATGGTTTTGTATAGCAATTCAATATTATGCATCATCATTGTACCCCTTATCGACCTAAAGTTAATGGAGCTGTTGAAGTAGAAAATAAAAACATTAAGGAGATTCTTAAGAAGATTGTCCAAGAATCTATTTAGTGTCATAATAAATTAACTTTTTCTCTTTTAGGATATTGCACAACTATCTACTCTTTAGTTGTACCACTCCTTATTGATTGGTTTCTCAGACCGAGGTTATCATCTTCAAAAATTGAAATTCCCTCACTTCAAATCATTATTCAGGTAGAGATTGATGACATAGAATGGGTTAAATCTAGCCTAGAACATTTTATCATTGATTGATGAAAAATGATCAATAGTAGTTTGCTTTGACAAATTATACCAACAAAAGATGGATCGAGCTTATAACAAGAAGGTATACCCAAGGAACTTTGTGGTCGACCATTTTGTTTTGAAATGCATCCCCTCATAAGTAAAATTTGCTCCAATTGGAAAGGCCCTTATGTCATAAAAAGGAACTTTAAGACTTACAAATATGGAAAGAAAGACATCAAATGTAGTCATTAATGCTGACTGGGTAAAAGGATACCATGTTCATCGCTTTTCACTATGACACATTTGTGCTTACTATTCTTAGGATGGGATGAGGAGGGCCATCATTAATTTATCCAAAATCGATTTATCCTTTGCTAGACCTTTTGTGATTTACTTACATTTATTTGTTACTTCCTTCTTTGGAACAAGAAAAAACACTCACACCCAAAAAATAAATACACAAAAACAACCATGTGTCAATTAAATTACATTCAACCTGATTCCTAAAATGATACATATGAAGACCTAAAATTTAGGGTTCATTATGACCACTAAGAAAATCATCATCATATTCCCTTGTATTCAAAGAAATTAGGGAACAATTATTATTATTCTTATCTTTATTTTTTCCTTTTTTTTTTGAATGGTTTCAAAGTTGTAATTCATTCTAAATTCTCCTTTTATTGTCCCTTTTAAGACCTTCTGGCTAATATTTGAGAATTCCAAGATTAGTAGACCATAGATGTAAAACTTATAAATAGAAAAATAAACAACAAAATGGGAGACTCTTATCAATGAAAATCTTCATAGGAATCAAAAGAATATGGTAAGCGAGAGAAATAAAATAAGAGAGTCTTATAAGTGAAAGTTGTAGCACAAGTCATTGAGGTGCAAAGTATTGGGGAATCCCTTGCTACAATGTTGCTAAATTATGAGAGCAGTGAAGTAACCAACTATGATGATGTGGTAGCTTCGCTCAATGGATTGGGGCACTTACCAAGAAACCCAACAAAGCTAGACCTTGATTTGAAGAATATGGACAGCCCACCGACAAAGCCCTTAATTGATGAGCCACCGACACTTGAGTTGAAAGCCCTCCCAAGTCATTTGCAATACCTTTATTTAGGATACAATAGCACATTGACAATCATCATTTCATCTTCATTGGTGAAATGGAAAATTAAGGCATTGGATTCAGTCCTAAAAAAGTTCATCAAAGCCATTGGATGGTCGATAGAAGACATCGTTGGCATTCCACCGGGTATTTGCACCCATAAAATACAGTTGATCCCTAAAGCCACTGGTAGTGTGGAGCACCAAAAGAGGCTTAATGAGCCAATGCAAGAAGTGATGAAGAAAGAAATCATCAAGTGGTTAGATACCGGAGTCGTGTACCCAGTCTCCAACAGTCTTTGGGTGAGTCTAGTCCAATGCGATCCTAAAAAAGGGGGCATGACGGTAGTGGAAAATGAAAAGAAAGAATTGGTGCCTTTGAGACCCGTCACTGGATGGAGGGAATGTATGGACTACAAAAAATTAAATTCGTTCACCAAACGAGACCATTTCCCAATGCTCGATAGACTAGCAGGAAGAGGATGGTACAGTTTTTTTGATGGCTACTCCGGTTATAACCAAAGTGCAATAGCTCTTGAAGATCAAGAGAAATAACTTTCACTTGTCCTTATGGCACCTTTGCTCTCCGGCATATGCTATTTGATCTTTTCAATGCTCCCGCCACCTTCCAAAGGTGCATGCTATTAATTTTCTCTGATATAGTGGGGGACACACTTGAAGTGTTCATGGATGACTTCTCGGTTGTAGGGGAATCATTTAATGAATGCCTTAAAAATCTGAGCTTGGCTTTGAATCGGTGTGTCAAAAATAATCTTGTGCTAAATTTGGAGAAATGCCACTTCATGGTCAAAGAAGAGATTGTGCTCGGGCATAAAATATCAGAGAAGGGTATCCAAGTTGATCAAGCCAAAGTTGAAGTAATTTCAAGGTTGCCACCTCCAATAAATGTGAAAAGAATCAAGAGCTTTCTTGGACATGCGGGCTTTTACTGCCGCTTTATAAAGGACTTCTCCAAAATCGTACTACCAATGTGCAAGCTTTTAGAAAAAGAAGCAAAATTCTTTTTTGATGAAAAGTGCTTGAAGGCTTTTGAAACATTAAAAGAGAAGCTCATCACAGCTCCAATAATGATTGGTCCAGACTGGTCTACTCCCTTTGAGATCATGTGCGATGCTAATGGATTCGCCCTTGGGGTGGATTTGGGACAAAAGAAAGACAAAATGTTCCACCTAATCTATTATGCTAGTAGGACGATGAATTTGGCACAACAGAATTACACCGTGACGGAGCAAGAACTTTTGGAAGTCGTGTACGAGTTTGAGAAGTTCATAGCCTATCTCTTAGGCACCAAAGTAATCGTCCAAACTACCCACTCGACCATTCTATATTTGATGCCAAGAAAGAGACAAAGCCATGCTTGATTAGATGGATTCTTTTGTTGTAAGAATTCAATTTTACTATCAAAGAATGAAAGGGTTGCGAGAATCAAGTAGCAGATCACTTATCAAGGTTGGAGCCCCACCAAATTGAGCATGAATACCATGGGGCCATAAATGAGGCATTCCCAGATGAAATGATAATGCTGCTATCCAATAGCGAAGTTTTGTGGTATGCAGATTTTTCTAACTACGTTGTCTGCAGAGAGGTTTCGTGTGTGGTTGACTCCCAATGGAAGAAACAATTTTTAAGAGAGGCTAGATGGTACTCCTGGGATGAACCGTACTTATTTCGTCTGTGTGTGGATGGGGTGATCTGTAGATGTGTATCGCAGGAAGAGGCAAGAGACATTATTGCATAGTACCATGCTTCACCAGTTGGGGGGCATCATGGCCCTATATGTACAGCTCTCAAAGTCCTCCAAAGTGGATTTTATTGGCCCAACATTCATAAAGATGCCGTGGAGTTTGTTAAGTCATGTCATCAATGCCAAATGCATGGAGGGATCACTAGGAGGCACGAAATGCCCATGAAGCCTATACTAGAGGTTGAAATTTTTGATATATGGGGTGTAGACTTCATGGGACCTTTTGTGAGCTCCTATGTCAACGAATATATCCTGGTTGGGGTCGACTATGTGTCAAAATGGGTAGAGGCAATTGTACTACCAACCAATGAGGCAAGATAGGTCACACAATTTGTCAAAAGACATATCTTCACTCAATTTGGCACCCCTAGAGCAATCATCAGTGATGGAGGCTCCCACTTTTGCAACAAGCTGTTTGCAGGACTTCTCGCCAAATATGGGGTTAAGCATCGGGTCAAAACCCCATACGACCCTAGGAAAGCGGTTAAGTAAAAGTTTCCCACCGGGAGGTAAAGACAATCTTGGAAAAGATCGTGAATGCCAGTAGGACAGATTGGTCAAGGAGGTTAGATGACGCCCTATGGGAGTATCGAACTGCCTATAAAACCCCCCATTGGGATGTCACCATTTTAGATGTTATATGGGAAAGCCTGCCATTTACCAACAGAGTTAGAGCACCACACCTACTGGGCTTTGAAGAAGCTAAACATTGATTGGGATGTTGCTGTCGAAAATTGTTTGCTCCATTTGAACATAATGGATGAATTTCGAAGTCAAGAATTCGAGAGTGCAACTATCTACAAGGAGCGAATGAAAAGGTGGCATGATGCCAAAATCCTGAAAAGAGAATTCACTCCAAGGGAAGATGTACTATTGTTCAACTCAAGGTTGAAACTCTTTCCCAGAAAACTCAAGTCGAAGTGGTCGGGACCTTTCAAGGTGTTGCATGTCTTACCGAGCGGGGATGTGGATATAGAGGGAAATAATGGCTCAAAATTTATGGTGAATGGCCAAAAGCTCAAGCACTACCTTGTGGGTGAGCCGATTGTGCGGAAAGTGGATGTTTCCACTTGATTGACGCTTGTTAATAGTGATAAGTGCGTCGTGCCTCGACGTTAACTATGGCGCTTCTTGGGAGGCAACCCAATGGATTTTTATTATTTTTGCAATTTTTCTCTAATGAATGTTCAATGTGCAGGAAATGGTTGGTAAAGGAATGACTGGAAAATTGTGTCACTGCTAAAGATGGCGGTACCTCCATCCTTGACGACGGATCACCCTTTACTGACGAAAAGGGAAGAAAATAAGAGAAAATATTTCTTCCAAATAAGGCAGTACTGCTGTCTCTGATGGCGGTCCGCAGTCTCAATGGCGAACAAAGCATCATATGACCAATCTCACTGCCAAAGAAGGTAGTACGAGGTAAAAGACGGCGGACCACCATCTAAAACGGTGGTCACCAAAGGCGGTCACTTATACCGCCGTCGCGAACTATTTATACTCTAAAACGTCTGGTCTTTTGATTCATATTAAAAAATAACAGTTCCCCTCCCTCTCCCACATTCCTTCTTTCACTTAAACCACTTCTCCTCTATTTAACTGCCTTGTTGCTCTATTAATACGACATTTTTTTTATCTTCATCCCACACACATGTTCACAAATTTTGCTCTGGTTTCCTTGTGGTCAAGTTCAACACTCTCATCTACTTTACTTGTGTGCATTCACATTATGAACAACTTGACCACATAGTCCCCTAAACAACATGCACCTACCCCTAAAGTTCTGAACAACCATTTTCAATTCAAAAATATCACCAAAATAAATAGTAATGAAGGCTAGCCTAGAATCAATTTTGACTATGAGTCTTTCCTACCTTCTACAAAAATTATTAGTGCATCAAAAAGTAACGTTCTAACCTGGTTGAAAGATGAAACCTCCAACTCATCTGACTCGGAGGTACCGCACTTAGCCTTACCTCCAAATTCTCCATCCTCGGAGTCCTCTTCCCTTTTACCGATCAGTTGGTCTGATTTAAAATATGGGGATAAGGATGAAGAGGTCACCACACCTGTCCACAACCCCTTGCCTCCACACCTCACCCCCTCTAAACGAAGGAAATATACCACCCCTATCAGGACAAAAGCGATCCGGCGACTAAACTGTTTCATGGTCACTGGTCAATGGACAATCATCGAGGAAAAGTTGTTATCTCTCACAGGGCTGGAGCAGTGGTGTCCAACCATATTGGATCAAATTTCCAAACAAGGGTTCAAACGGTACTCTAAACCGTTACCCAAGTTTGTGCCCACATGGGTCCGAGAGTTTTATCGCACCTTTGCCAAGGAGTTATCTGCACAGAAAATGAGAAGACTAGATCCGACCCCTTATCATACTTTTATCATGCTGTGAGGGGTTGACGTGCCTTGCATCCATGACAATGTGCTTAATATGTGGGAGACAACCTTCACGGGGTAATCACTTCCTTACCCATTGGTTGTCTATGACTTTAGATTATGCCGGTGGTTGGCTAGCTGGGTTGATGAGTAGTGGCACCCCCTCATGGATTGAAAAGGGGGTTCAAATCAACAAGCGCCATATCCATGTCATGGCGCACTATTGGCTGGCATTTTTGAGTGCTAACTTAGCCCCCTTGCTGAACGAGTCCATCCTTCAGTTTCATAGGGCCCTCATGGTAGGGTCGATCATCGACCGGGAGTCCTTGAATGTCGCCTCAATTATCTTGGGTGAGGTGGTTGAGAGAGCTTATGGGACTAAAGAGACCACCACCCTTGCCTTTCCATGTCTGATTTCTGAGCTGTGTCGTCGAGCCAATGTCCCTAGAATAGAGGGGGTAGATATTGAGTTTGAGGCTGTCTGCAAAGTTGAGTATACTAGGATCGAGAAGGAAATTCAGGAAGAACTACATCGTTAGCCTGGGT
Organism: Withania somnifera; assembly: GCA_039654485.1. NCBI lineage: Eukaryota > Viridiplantae > Streptophyta > Magnoliopsida > Solanales > Solanaceae > Withania > Withania somnifera. The sequence continues at coordinate 4,449 of JBDJHY010191129.1, read as the reverse complement.
TTGCTGAGGGATTTTCTAAGCATTCCCAAAGTATTAGGATGACCCTGCAGGTCGTTCAGACATCCCAGCTTCTGAAGCTGACACACCGCCAGTGGCTCCTGCTGGTGATGTAGATGCTCCAGTGCACGAGGATGTCCTACCCATTGCAGCAGCCCCCCATCAACACCGACTACAACTACCTTTACCAGTGGGCCTACTGAGCTACCTTATTTTCAACACCTCCGGCAGCTCGGCCTCCCCCAGTTCGGCCTTCTCCAGCTCAGCCAGCCCCATCTCGCCAGTCCATATTTTAGATTTTTCAGGGGCCTAGGAGGCTGGCTCCTACTGATGAGTCTCAGGTGACTCTAATCATTATCATGTGGATTGGTCAGGTGGCCTTATCGGCGAAACAGAGATCCATCTGCTTGGAGCGTGATTCTTTAAACTTTTGTTTTTGTTTATCTTTCGATTATTACACTTGTACTTTCCACATTTGATATGGTAGTCCTCCGCTTCGGCTTCAGACTACAAGTTTGGTTCTCCTACTAGTGGAATAGTAGGTGCCATCCTGATCCATAAAATCGGTTTATGACAAAACCAAAAGTCCATATAGACCCAAATCCATGTTTCGGAGCTAAAGGAACTATCAAAATTCAATTTTGGGTTCATTTACATAGAAAGTTGACTAAAGTCAACAATTTCAATACTAAAGGCTCTAAAATAGGGAAACCAACATAAAAACCAAACAAATGATCCGGTAACTGAACTGCTAGTTCTGATAAGTCACAAATGACTTAGGACCATTACAGGAAGGCCCTAGAATGCAAGAAAATGCAAAATCACAAAAATTACCATTAGGGTCATTATAAAGCTATTTATCAACTCGTTGTCTCCAAAACTCTAATATCAAGTTTTTAAACTCTCCATGTCAATATTAAATTCCTCATTCATCTAGTGGAGCTCTAAAGGATTTTCTTAATTAATCCTCTCTCATTTTAGAACCTCTCAACTCACCATTTCCTCATGCTTCTCGTGAAGGTTTTCACTGATATGACTCTCTCAATTTTTATTTCTCTCAGCTTGCCATTGCATTATGGTGCTTGTATGGTTTCTACCAATAAGACTCTCTCATTGTTATTTCTCTGAACTCGCCAAATGAATGTGTTATACCCATCATGTATTATATATGGTGTTCTTAGAGATTAATCAAAAGGTCTTGTTTTGGTTGTGATGTGTCTTTTAGACAGGGTTAGAAAGAAAAGACGACATAAAAGCTCAAAAGACAACACTAAAAAATAGGGTAAAGCTTACAACTTTTGGAATTTTGCCAATAAAAACAAATAATTTTTCCCCAGTTTATTTTAATTTGGGAAATGATTGGACTTTTCATAGATAGACTGAACCCTAGCTCAAGGCTGCCTACGTATCCTGCCAAAATATAAATCAGGTAAAACTTAGTTCATTAAACTTGTTGGGTTCTTTTTTGATTGATTTTGTTTTTAATTTTCTAACTTTAGTTTGACTCAAAAAGAGGGGTATGAAAGAAAATAACTAAGGCTCTAAATCAAAAGAAAGGATGACACAATATTTGGATAGTACAATAAAATGCCTTCATCATATCAATTCTTTGAATGCTAAGCACAAAATGAGTAATCAAGTAATAAAAATTATTATACGTAGTATCTATTAACTCCATCGGCATTGATAGCCATTTATTAAATTTTCCCTTCTATATTTGTTAAATATAGGGCACCATTGGGCAATACATTCTTCACAATGAATGGTCCTTGCCATTTTTTGGAAAACTTGCCTTTATCTTCAGCTTGATAGGGAAGAATGTGCCTCAATGCTAACTGATCCACTTTAAAATGTCTAAACCCTCACCATTTTGTTATATACTCGTGCAATTTTCTTTTGACAACTGACCATGACACACTGATGTCAATCTCTTCTCATCAATCAAGAAAAACTATTCCAAAAGAGTTTTGACCCACTCCACATCATCAATTTTGGCTTCCACAACAACTCGAAGGAATGGTGTCTTGACCTCCGCGGGTATAACTTCTTCGATTTAATATACTAAAAAATAGGGAGTTGAACCTATCAAAGTGTAAATTGTAGTACGATAACCCAATAAATAAAAAGATAAATTTTCATGCCATTATCGAGAACCTTGAATCATTTTGAGGAGTATCTTATTTATGTTCTTATTGGCAGCTTCTTTAGTCCCATTTGCCTTTGAGAGATATGGAGTTGAATTACGATGTGTTACTTGAACTATTGGCATACCTCTTGTGATATATGACTATTAAGGTTTGCATCATTATCGATAATAATGACCCTCGGAATGCCAAATCATAAAATGATGTTACTACAAACAAAGTTTACCATAATCTTTTTATTCACCAACTTGAAATTTACTGCTTCCACCCACTTTGTAAACTAATCAATAGCCACTAGGATGAAGTTATGCCCATTCGATGCTTTTGGTTCTATTGGCCCAACCACATATATTCCCCACATCCTGAAAAGATAAGGGACATACATTGTGTGCAGCTCTAGGGGGATAATGAAGCAAATCACGATGTATTTGGAACTCATGACACTTATTCACAGAATGTATGAAATCATGCTCTATTATGAGCCAATAATAATCTTCTCTAGTATTTTCTTTGTCAATACATACATGTTCATGTGCGGTCCACAAACTCTGATATGGATTTCAATCATGATATTTTTAGCCTCTAGAGCATCAATGCACCTTAGGAATCCCAAGTCAATAGTTTTCTTGTATAAGATTCCTCCACTTAAGAAAATATTGCTATCCATCCTACGAATAATTCTCTTTCGATTTCTAATGGCATGTGTCAGATATTCTCCAAATTGAATGACTTTTTTAATATCGTGGAACGAAGGTTCTCAATCAAGTTCTTATTCAACCATATTGCAGTAAGCAAGTTGATCACAAGTATGTATGTGCAAAGGGTCAATATATGTACTTTTGGGATGTTGGAGCATTGAAGAAAATAGTGGCTAAGGCATTAACAATCTCATTTTGAATTCATGGAATGTGTCTAAACATCACTGTTAAAAACTATCAAATAAGATCTTGTAAACAATATTAATATGGTATGAGTTTCGAGTTGTGAGTTTCCTATTCTCCTTGAATTTTGGTGAACCAGAAAGTTTGAATTGCCTACAACTAATAATTCTTGGATTCCCATGTCAATATCTAACCTCAAACCCAGGATGCAAGATTCATATTCTGCCATATTGTTAGTGCAATAGAATTGGAGTCTGGGCTATCGCAAGGTAATATTTCCCATATTCAAAAATGAGAACGACTCCTATCCCCTCCCTTTTATATTTGTGGCTCCATTAAAGAACAATTTCCAACCTAGGTCATTTTCTGTGATAATTTTATCAAACATAATACTTCCTCATTAGGAAAATAGGTCTTCAAGGGCTCATAATATGGCTTGCCAAATCTTGGTCCTTTATCATTGTTTAAGTACGTAATTAATGTCAAACTCATTAAGCAATATCTGCCACTTTGCAAGTTTACCTATGGGCATAATCTTTTGAAAAATGTACTTTCCTTAGATAAATTAGGTTAGTATAAGATGAAAGATAGTTCTTCAACTATTGTGCTACCCAAGTTTGGACGCAACATGTCCTTTCTAAAAAACTGTACTCAGCTTCATACATTGTGAACTTCTTGCTGAGGTAATAAATGGCTAGCTCTTTCTTACCCATCATATTTTGTTGCAATACGCTACCAAAAGATTATCAAGAACCAACAAGTACAAAATCAAGGGCTTACCAAGCTCCAACAGTACTAACACTGATGCATTTGACAAATACCTTTTTATCTTGTCAAACGCCTCCTGCATTCTTCAGTCTATTCAATTGCAACATTTTTATTCAGAAAATTGAATATAGGACCACAAGTTATAGTGACTTGAGCAATGAATCTATTAATATAGTTTAACCTACCAAGCAAACTCATCACCTCTATTTTGTTCTTTGGTGGTGATAGTTCCTAAATAGCTTTGATCTTGAAGGATATAACTCGATGCCACGATGAATGATAATGAAACCTAACAACTTTCCATATTGGACTCCAAATACAAATTTTTTAGGATATATCAGAACCACGACAAAGTTTAAAAGGCCAACATATTGTCATGACCCGACTTCTCGAAGTCATGATGGCACCTACTATCCACCCAGTAGGAGAACCAAACCCTATAGTCTGTAGCCGAAGCGGAGGACTACAATAATATATGCAGAAAAACAATAAGATGTAATACAAGTTCACAAAACCCGATGTCAATGTCATAAGAACCGCTAATATACAGAATGACAAAAGTGATAATATACAACTTTCATGTGTCTCCGAATATACAATGGAGAAGAACAAAAATATAAAGCGGAAGGACTATAGAAGTAAGCTGCACGCCAAGCTCA
>JBDJHY010191121.1:1580-11840 GCA_039654485.1 Withania somnifera | reverse complement strand
ATCTACCAGTTGTTTCCTTTTCATGCCTGAACTATCACTATTTGCTCAATCAGTTGTATTTTAATACATGGATGGTAATGATTCAGGTATAAAAGGGGTAGATGGTAAAGTTCATATATGAAAGGGAATAAATGACCGTTGGGGTGTGAAACTCGCAAAAAAGTGATAATTCAAGCGTGTTTTTTGGTCATTATCTCTATTTTTTACTTCGATTTTTATTTGGCGTAATGATGGCATGGGAGGTGTTTAAATGGAGAAACATGGTCAGTAAGGATTCATATAGCCGACCCCAGCTTGTTTGTGAATGAGGCGTTGTAGTTGTTGTTAATCCACAAATGTATTTATGAAGTATCGGTGAAAGGTGTTCATGTTTTAAGAAGGCCATTAACGGATATCAGGATATATTACATGAATTTATTTATTGGTACATATCTACTCTTTATCATACTATAAGGGTATCTCAAGGCGAATTAGACTATCTGTATAACATGGATGTTAATAGGAGATAGTGACTGATGTCAACTAGAATACACTTTTAATTCTGATGTTGATCTGACATTGTGAGTAGCTGCTTCCTCTAGATAGTTTGGAGATTCCTTCATTTTATTGTCTAGTTACTACAGGTTCTTGGTGATTGTTGTTGGAAGTTTTTGTTCTTATGTTGATTTAAGAATGTGAATAGTTGTTATGTCTAGATAATTTGGAGATTCCTTACTTCGTATTATTGCTTTTTTTCTTCAGGTTCTTGGTGATTATTGTTATATGATGCCTCCTAAGGCAAGAAAACATCATCAAGGTCTACTTCCTGATGTCCTTAGTTATCTTCCTGATAATATAATTGATGTCGTTCTGTTGTGTTTGCCTTGTAAAGATGCTGTGAGGACAAGCATCTTATCAAAGAAATGGAGGTATCGCTGGTGTAGACTTACAGAGTTGACTCTTGATTGGTCTCTTTGGCAAACAAAAAAGGATTTACTAAACCCTTCAACTAAATTTACGAAGATTATCTACCAGCTTTTGACCCTTCATGAAGGACCCATTACTAAGTTTACCCTTGATATTGTTCATCTAGAAAGCTGTCCTGACATTGACAACTTTATATGTTTTCTCTCGAGGAGTGGCATTCAACATCTTGTACTTCACCTTCCACTTAGAAAGATATACAAATTGCCTTCTTCACTTTTCGCATGTTCACAACTGAGGCATCTGAGTCTTTGTTATTGCTCAATACATCATTCACCATCCTTTCAAGGATTTGATAAGTTAATTAGCCTGGCAATAAGTGAAGTCGAAATTTCTTCAGAACTGCTGGAAAGTTTAATATCTCATTGCCCTTTGCTTGAGAGGTTGGAGCTGGATATCGAAGACAACTCGGACACAATTGAAATTAATGCCCCTATGTTGAGATTGTTTGATTTAACAGGCAATATAAGTTCTATCTGCCTAAAGAATGTCCCACGTCTGGTAAAACTATTGCTGCATGGTGACTATATTACAGCAGAGGAACTTGATTTTGCAAAGGTTTTCAAGTATTGTCCTGCTCTCGAGCACCTCCTCTTTAACTTCCATACTTCCGAGGTAAATGTTGCTTAATGACTTCATTATTATGCACTTTAATGGATGGAATTTCTTTTGGGCTGACTTCATCTTGAATTTGGTAACTGTTTCCTAGTTCTACGCTGGAGAAGGATATGAAGTACCAACAAGACTTCCCTTTAATCTCAACAGTGTCAAACGATTTTACCTGTCTGACATTATGCTGGTGAAATCATATAAGCTCTCGTATGCTCTTTGCTTGATAAGAAGTTTCCCATATTTAGAATATCTCGAAATACAGGTTCTTAGTGCTTTGACTCTTTAATTTCCTTCTTACTTTCTTATTTAGCGGCGCTTTTCATACTTCTTAGATCCTCAATAATCTATGAGTTTGACTTTTTGTTATCTTTCTAGGTTCATTATGATTATGAATATGAAGATGAAGATGAAGACGATGATCCTATTCCAGAACCCCTTGAGCTCGAAGATTTCTCGGACGTGACATTTAATCACCTCAAAGAAGTTAAGCTAGGCTACTTCACAGGACCAACCTCTGAGTTGCTGCTTATCAAGTTTTTGTTAGCCGAGTCACCAGTTTTGGAGAGAATGATAATCGATCGACATTTTCTTGATTATGAAGATATTGACACACGATTACAAATATTTGCCGAGATATCAAATTTTTGGCGTGCATCACCTAAAGCAGAAATAGTCTACATAGATTTAAGCAAATCGCGATCTTTGATTTATAAGTTGTAATTGAAACTAGAGGAAACATACATTGATGTGGTAATTTAACTGGGTTTATTTCAATGTCCTATGTGTGGTCGCAGTGTGTTAATTCTCTACTTGAAGGAAATTAAGAGGCTGCTTTCTTTTTCTTATTGAGATTAATGTGTATAATTAGGTGATGTTATTTAAGTGGCTAATCTATATATGAAATGAGGAAACATACACATTTTGTTTTCCACAATTTTAATCGAAAGTGTAATATGAATATTTTATCATATTTTCAAGTACCTAATCCTAACAGGGTATAGTTCAAATTTTTAAATGTAATTTGCTGATGAGTTTACGGAGGGTAATAGGAGGTCCGGGTTTGAGCCTTTGATTTGGAGTGGCTTTTTAGCGAGTATTTTATTTACAATATGAGTTTTCTCAACACAAATTCGAATCTAGTCACCCTTGGGTTTGAACCCAAAAAGAAAATCCTTCACTTTTATTTGTCCATTATGAATGACTTTTCATTTGCTCAGAGCTTATATTACTTTCGTCACTTTTAGTTGTCCATAATAGACTTCATACTTCTTTTAAGGATGAGTTCTCGTTCACTTTTAATTGTTTATAATAATCGTCATACTTCTTTACCTAAATATGTCAAGTAGACATGTCTCATTTTAAACAAGTAGAATCTGCCTTGTTGACACTTTGTTTTTACAATCATCATAAATATATGATGCGTGTGCATTACCCGTCATTTGGCAAATGTAATGCACTCACATTAATATTTTTGCTTATTGTAAAAAAGTATCAAAATAATCGAGCAGGTCCTATTGAAAATATTAAAATGAGACGTGGCTAACTGAGGTGTCCAACTGAAATATAATGCTAACTTTAGGGGTGTTGATAGTGGCAAACGACTAGCGCTAAATTCTTCGAATATATGAAGGAGTAGTATCTTTTGCCACTGAAGGGCATTGTGCATACAAGGTGTTTGACAAAAATCCGAAGAGAAAACAAGGCAAATTCCATCATCACCATTCTTCTTGCTCTGTAAGCTTTAAATTCTCCTTCCATTATATCTTGTTTACTTTCTTTTTTTAATCATTTTCTTTTACTTTTGAACAATTTTTTAATTTTAACTTTCCTCATAACATATTTAAGATTACAAGATTAATGGATATTCTGTTATATTTTATATGTCATTAGGAAATTCCATCTTCCTCAGTAAGCTTTAAACTCTTCTTCCATTTTATCTTGTTTAGTTATTATGTGTTTTTATCATTTTCTTTTACTTTTTCGGCAATTCTTGAATTCCAACTTTCTACTTTGTTTAAAACCACAAGATTAAAGGATATTCTGTATATTTTATATATCATTAGGAAAGTTCCATCTTCCTTAGTAAGCTTTAAACTCTTCTTCCATTTCATCTTGTTTAGTTTTCCCCTGTGTTTTTATCATTTCTTTCCCTTTTTTCGATTATTTCCTCCGTTTCAATTTGTTTGTGTTTAATTTCGAAAAGAATGTATCTTTCTTGTTCCGGCTACTTAATTTCAACTTTTAAAGGATATCTTGTTATAATCTATATATCTTTATTTTAAGGCCACAAGATTCAAAAGATTTCATTCTTTTTTTAACTCCTTAGTAAATCAAAACAAGAGAAACTAATTAAAACAAAGATGAAGTAATATTTCACTCTTCTATAGTGATTTTTGTTGTCGTTTGTGGATACTGTTCATGTTATTCTTTACTTTCTTGAACTTTGTGTCAAGTTAAAACCAAACAAACAAATTGAAACAAAGGGCTTACTTCCTTTCGGTAGTTTTTTCTTAAAAGCCGAAGAAGTTTATAAAATACTCCCTTTATATTATTTTAGGTGAAGGCGTTTGACGGGGCATGAAATTTAAGAATGAAATGTATAATTTGAAACTTGTAGTCTAAAATAAGTGATATTTTTGTGGTAGAATGAGAAGTTTAAAGTTAGATTAGTACTAAATATAAAAAGGGGTCATTCTTTTGGGGATTGAATAAAACGAAAAGATTGTCACATAAATTGAAACTGAGGGAATAGTATTTCAGAAGGTTCAAATATGAGCATTGTGAAAAAACACAATAGGTGATTTCTTTCTATGTGCTTAAGATTGGTAGATAGAGTTACGAGATACTTGTGTTGGTGCCTGATGAGAGGTTGGAGGTACCTGGTGGCATAGTTGAGGTTAGTTAGTGCAAGGTGACTTGGACACTACCTTCGTACTTAGTGTTTTGGATGCACTTTTTGACGTAAGACAATTTATACAGAAGGGGATTGATAATTTGTAAGAAACAGTGAAATAAAACATCCTTTACATTTTCAAAAAGAAAAAAGAAACTGACTATTTATTTTAGGAGATGAGAAGTGCAAAGATTTAGAAAATAAGAGTGGTTTGAGAACTATAAGATCGTAGCTTCGGATTCCAACGTGATTGAAAAATGCTGAAGGTGAGTCCGAGCAACTATAGAATAGCTGCCACACTTGTGTAAGCAACAGGATAGTGCCAAAATAAGTGGTTGATAGTCTTTATGCTTCCTTCAAACATGTAACATTTGTTGCAGAATTGTGTAAGACATCCTCCTTTGGACATCAACCATATAAAACATGTAACCTTGATTGGGGCCTTTAATTTTCGTATCTTTTTGGGCGGATTGAACAGGGGAATTGTTAGTTCCTGGTTTGCACTTCGTAAAAAGACTTACTGTGATTTGTTCATCAAGCCCTGTAACTCCTTTCAAGAACAAATCAAAGATTCTTTTTCTTCTTATATAATTCTCATGTATATGAATGCGAACTGACTTCGTCTTTCTACGGACCCAATCTTCTCATTTACCATCAACATCTTTTGGAGTCCTCCGTAAGGTTCGTCCATGGTGATATTTCTGATAAAATATTCTAATTACTAGATATTTTTATAGGATAGAGTATAGGCAAAAGTTTTTTTCCCTTTCCTCTAGAGAGTCGGGGCCTAAGATCAAGCTGAAAGGTGTCATTGATGGCAACAAGTGAATATTGCTGTACTGCCCTTGTTGGTCCCGGGGGACGAGGGAGGCTAGGTTAACCGAAAGATGGACTTTCCTTCCAAATCAATCTGTCTGCATTTGCCATTGAGACCCTGGCAATTGGATATCATATCACTGTGAAACTTACTGTCATATCTTCCGACTCCCAGGCATTAAGATTTCTCCTAAAAAATAATATTCCTAGAGTTATTGCTTCTGTTTTGTGCAAACTAAAAAATTTGAGCGGAGTTGGTCTCTTGAAGGGGAATGACGAGCCAGTTGTCATGAAAAAAAGATAGCTTTCTAACACCACCAGTTCTGAGCTACGTTTCTTGTTTATTATTTATTGTTATTAGTGATCCTTTATTCCTATGTTGATTTGACAGTGTGAATAGCAGTTTTGTCGTGATAGTTCGGAATTTTTCAGTTTTGCCCATATAATGTGGAGATCCCTTACTACATAATACTGCTTATTTTCTACAGCTTCTTGGCAATTATTATTATATGATGCCTCCTGAAGGAAGAGAGCGTTGGGAAGGTTTACCTCTTGACGTCCTTAGCAACCTTCCTGATAATGTTATCGATGTCATTCTGCTGCATTTGCCTTTTAAAGAAGCTGTTAAGACAAGCGTCTTATCAAAGCAATGGAGGTATCACTGGTGTAGACTTAGAAAGCTGACACTCGATCAATCTCTTTGGGAAACAGAAGAGGATTTACGAGACCCTACAGTCAAATTTATAAGGATCATTTACCAGATTTTGACCCTTCATGAAGGACCCATTACTAAGTTTACCCTCAACATTGATTCTCTGACAAGCTGTCCTAAGATTGACAACTTCATATATTTCCTGTCCAGGAATGGCATTCAACAGCTTGTTCTTCGGCTTCCGGGTGGTTCTAATATGTACAAGTTGCCTTCTTCACTTTTCACATGTTCGCAACTGAGGCATCTAGCTCTTAAGAATTGCTTAATGCATCCTCCATCTGGCTTTCAAGGATTTAAATGGTTAATTTGTCTGGAACTATGTGCAGTCACAATTTCATCTGAGTCACTCGAAAGTTTAGTATCTCATTGTCCATTGCTTGAGCAGTTGGTGCTGAACATCTCAGGAATTTGTAAGATGATTGAAATAAATGCCCCCATGCTGAGATCGTTTAATTTCACAGGCCATATAAGTTGTATCTGCCTAAAGAATGTCCCTGTTCTGGTAAAAGTATCTCTGACAGGTGACGACTATAAGGAGGCAGAGGATCTTGATTTTGCAAAGGTTTTCGAGTCTTGTTCTGCTCTCGAGCATCTTCTCTTGGACCTCTCTGGAATCATGGTAGATGTTGCTTCATGACTTCACTGTTGTGAATATATTTGAAGGAACTTCTTTTGCACTGACTTAATTTTGAATTTTGATTATGTTTTCCTAGATCTTTGATAAAGAATATGAAGTTCCAACAAGACTTCCCTTTGATCTTAACAGTGTCAAACGATTTTACCTGGAGGGAGCGACGCTGTCGAACTCATATAACTTCTCATTTGGTCTTTGCTTGATAAGAAGCTTCCCATATTTAGAATATCTTAAAATTGAGGTTTCTAGTGCATTGACTTTTTTATTTCTTACTTGATGGTTTTTTTTTTCATACTTCTTTGATCCTCAATAATCTGAGAGTTATCTTTTTGTTATTTTTCTTAGGTTTTCAGTTTTGGTGGAAGTGAAGAATCCCTCGATCTCAAACATTTGTCGGGAGTTGCATTTGATCACCTCAAAGTAGTTAAGCTAAATCAATTTAGAGGAAGAACATCTGAGATGCAGCTTATCAAGCATTTGTTAGCCAACTCCCCGGTGTTGGAGAGAATGCGAATCTATCGATGGTTTTTGGACCAAGGACCTCTCAGCACAACATTATTTGCGGAGCTATCAAATTTCTTGCGTGCATCACCTAAAGCAAAAGTAGTCTACAAAACTTTTAGCGGATCACGAGGTCTTAGAAGTTAAAATTGAAAGCTGAGAAACAAACACTGATATGGTAGTGTATTATAACAGTGTGTTTTGCCCTGCCATAGCGTCTGTTTTGGAAATGAGCATTACTTGATGGATGTTTTGATTAGTGTGTTTTGTAAATACATTTTCATTACATGTTTAAGGATTTCTTACATTTGCTTCCTGCTCATGAATGAGTAATCGAATATGACTTACACATGAATTGCACTGTGGTGGTTTTTAGTTATTTGTCTTAACAGGTCAAGCTTTTATTTTCAGGTCGCCGTTCCATCCTTTTTCGAAAGAGTAGATGCTTTTCTCCTCGATTCATCAAGATTTCAAGTTGACATCTCGAACATAATTCTGTAGTTGGTAATGGACTTGACGAATGACTTGCCACACTTTCTGGGCTTGACTCTTGTGGGATGGGATGGCGAGCTCTACGTCTAGAAGATCTGTGAATCCCTCCTGCTTATATTAAAACTTTCAAAGGTCTGCCTCATGGGATCCAAGTTGAAAGAGAACTATCAACTCCACAAAAATGCTACATCAATAATTATAGTCTAATAAGGATACGGCGTAAATACCGCAGTGAGGATAAAAAAACCTCTGTTTGTCCAGTCTTATGGGGACTGGATTTGTAATTTGAGAATGAATTACATAAGTCCTGATTACATAAAGTTGGAGCAAGCATCTTGGCGTTCATTGCTTCTCTAGCTATGCTTCTAGTAGTGGACACTCCTCCCTGATCTGCGTGTATGAGATCCGTAACAAAAAAGGGGGGAAAGATTCTTATCCGTTGTTATCCAGAAACGTGCAAGGTGATCTGCTACTGCATTTTGCTCCCTGTACACATGAACTACTAATGGATTATGCATCATGTTCAGAAGGTAAGATAAGAGATAGAAGTTAGATAGAAGTTATTTGGTTGACCAATTCTGGTGCGTCCTCTTTAATGTGCAGCAGCTGGATGTCATAGGCTTGTGCCATCTGATGGCCTCGAAGAAGTGTCATAGCTTTTACTTGTCCTCCAAAACCAATTTTCCAATTGCCTGTGGAGTCCTGAAAGACTCCATCAGTGCCATGAGTAGCCCTTGTTGGCTGAAAAATATCATCAGTATTTAGTTTCATAGTATTCATAGGAGGGGGTTCCCATTTAAGACAGGATACAAATTTTAGGAGTCTTATTCTGATATGCAGGTCCTAGATAGAAAATATTCAGTTGAAAATTTAGAAATATTAGAAGTACTAAGGGGAGATTGTCTTCGTGAAAAAATGTGATCATAACGAGTCTTCCATATAAACCATAGCGTAAAAGCAAGAATGAGATTCATAAGCAGGCCCTCGAGTTTTTTTATGAGAAGTCTAATGGAATGATGCTGAAAGCTTTAAGGATGAAGGGCATTAAGAGTAGTGTTGTGAGTTCTCACACGGAGAGATTGATAGCAAGATTCGACTGAAAAGAGTCTATTAGTACTCAACCCCCAAGTTAACTGATCAAAACCCCTTGCGTACAAAAGGAAGATAAATTGAACCAATGGCTTGTTGGATAGAGGTTAGGAGGTCGAAGGACAAGTCCTAAAAGGACCAAGACGCATCCTTAATAATAGAAGAGACAGGAAGGTGGTTATCATTTTTATCGAGAGGACATTGGATTAAATGTCGAAGATGCACATCAGGAGCTATCCAAAGTTGGTTCCAAAGGTTAATTTGGACACCATCAGCATCCATCCTTGGATATGGTTCCAAGAACGAGGGTGAGTAGATACTGTGCCCCTCAAAAGGGGCATATCTCTGTGAAGTAAGAGTTGAGCCCGTGGAGATGTGTGATTCTTGAAGAGCCTCCAAGCAGTGTCAGCAAGCATTCTTGAATGCCCAGCCCGCCTTCATCTCTACGGGTAGTAACAGTTTTCCATTTAACGAATGCAACCTAAGTTTGGTCGTGTTAGATCTCCAAAAAAAATCACGTTGGTATCTTTCCCAGTGAAGGACAATGCTTTTAGGAAGAGCATTGAACTGCATAATGTGATTGTTAGATTTGTAGGGTAGTTGAAATAGTTAAGAGCTTGTCTTGTAAAGGAGCAGTCAAGGCGATCAAAAGCCTTTTCCAAGTCGATCTATAGAAAAATGTTAGTATTTTTAGCTTTATGGGTGCGCGAATAATTCATAGTTTCTTGAACAAGTATGGCATTATCAACAGCAACGTCCATTAAGGACAAAAGCAGATTGAGAAGGATGAATAAGTTTTTGCAAAAAGGTTTCAACCTATTGGTAATTATTTTACTATCAAGTTTATAAGTAGTGTTATACTAGCTAATAGGTGTATATTGACATTTCCAAATAACACATGTTATTTTCTTTATCTCAATTTATATTGCACGGTCACTGTTCGGAGAGGAAACTAAATTCCTATATGGTTTTTAAGAAATTCTAAGTTGTTATTTATTGTAACTTACGGTAATTTTTACATGATAGTCCCTCTGTCCTAATTTATATATTGCAGACGGAATTCCGAGAGCCAAATCAATTTTTTGATATATTTCTAAAAATAATTTAAATTACTGTTGCACACTCTGACTTTGTAGGGGTCTATGACCTCACCCCCCTCTCCACAAACTAGTTTATAATGTAATATTGAGGGTCTTAGCTGAATCAACAAGTGAACACACATATAAGCAATAATTTTGAACAACAATTTGAAAGTGATAAACACAAGAAATTGGAATAATTTATGTGTTTTGGTCAATAATCCTGAAGATAAAGTTAAGAGAGTTTTAAGAAATTTAAGAGTTAATGAAAAATAAATTAACCTTAATGAATATTGACCCCTCTTTTGGATAACGTGGGTAAGCACTCATTTTAGTTTAAGTAACTTAGTGACCCACCTTTTACTTGTTATGTTAGTTAGACCATGTGTATAGCCATTCTTGGTGATTGTTGTTGTAAGTGTTCCTTTCGTTCTCATGTTGATTTGACTATGTGAATAGTAATCTCGTC